>APFE030344589.1:8088-41545 GCA_000404065.3 Pinus taeda | reverse complement strand
AACTACCTCAGATGAAGGTGGGGATGTGTACTTGGATTCTTCAAGTACACATGTAGATCATGAGGCATGGTTGATTGACTCAGGTGCATCCTTTCACTTCACTCCCCATAGAGAGTGGTTCCGTGAGTATGAGAAATATGATGGTGGTGGTGCCTTCTTAGGGGATGACAGGAAGGCTAGAATCATTGGCCGTGGAAAAGTAAAGTTGAAGTTGCAAGGTGGAAGGGTTAGAACACTTTCGGGTGTTCTTCATTTCCTGCATTAACCTATGTAAACAAGTTGGATGATGTAAGTCTAAAAATAGTGTTCGAGAAGGATACCTTCAAAATGGTTCAAGGAGCACTGGTATTGATGTGGGGAGTTTGGATTGGAACTGTGTAAAAGCTACAAGGTAGCACTGTTGTTGACGGGTGCAACAGTTCTATGGTTCTTGAAAGTGGAGTGAAAAATCTAGTGGTCTCTCGAGAGAAGACCATGTTGTGGCATCAAAGGCTTGGACATATTGGAGAGAAAGGCCCTCGAATACTACATGGTAAAGGTATGGTAGAAGGTATGAGTAATAGCTCTCTGGATTTTGATTTCTATGAAAATTGTGCATATGGGAAGTAGAATCGGGTGAGTTTTCCCTCTGGTAGTGAGAGGACGAAACAAATATTAGAGCTTATGCATAGTGATGTGTTTGGACCTTTGAAGGTTCCATCATTGCATAAGTCTATGTTCTATGTATCATTTATAGATTACTTCTCAAGGAATACATGGATATATTTCCTTCAGAAGAAATCTGAAGTCTTTGATAGGTTTAAAGAATTTAAGGCTCTCGTGGAAAATAAGATAGAGAAGAAGGTGCTGAGGAAAAATAATGGTGGAGAGTTTTGCAGCAAGGAATTTGAAGAATTATGTAAGAAGTATTTTATATCACAGCAGAAGACTACTCCATATACACTTAAGCAAAATGGAGTTGCAAAGAGAATGAATAAGACGTTGATGGAAAGGGCAAGAAGCATGCTCAGTGGTGCCGGGTTAGGATAGGAATTCTGGGCAGAGGCAGTGGATACTGCATGTTACCTGGTCAGTAGGTCACCTTCATCAGTGTCGGAGGATAAGACTCCACAAGAGGTATGGTCTGGTAGGAAACCTTCTCTTTCACATCTAAGGGTATTTGGATGTGATGAGTATGTACATGTTCCAAAGGAGAAGCGAACAAAGTTGGATTGTAAATCTGAAAAGTGCATCTTTATTGGGTATAAGGATGGTTTAAAGGTTTATAAGCTTTTGAACCCAGTAACAAAGAAGGTTGTGTACAACTGAGATGTGGTGTTCAGAGAGGTGAAAGATTTTATTAAACATGAAGTCCAACTAAAGGAACTTGAGAAGATAGAGTTTGAGCTAAAGGAGGAAGAATCAAACTATACATCAGAGGAGGAATCAGAAGAAGAAGAGCCACAAACTCTGGCTGTGAGAAGATCAGTTCGAGAAAGAAGGTAGCCAAAAAGGTATAGTCCATTTGCTTTCTGTTCAAATTTTTCTTTGTCTGTTACTGATGATGATATCAGAACTGTGAAGGAAGTAGTAGATTCAGGGGATGGAAAACTCTGGAAAGAGGCCAGGTTGATGACATGGCATCTTTGCACAAAAATGAGGCTTGGGATCTAGTGGAGTTGCCGGCTGGAAGGAAACCCATTGGAAGCAAATGGGTGTTCAAGAAGAAGACAAATGCAGAAGGGAAGGTGGAGAAATACAAAGCTCGGTTGGTAGCAAAAGGTTATTCCCAGGTGCCGGGAATTGATTTTCGTGATATTTTTTCTCCTGTTGCCAAGGTAACTTCTATTAGATTACTTTTATCTGTTGCTGCTGCTTTTGATTTTGAGGTAGAATAGATGGATGTGAAGACAACATTTCTTCACGAGGATTTGAAAGAGGAAATCTACATGAAGCAACGAAGGCTTTGCGTGAAGGGTAAGAAAGAACTAGTATGCAAGTTAAAGAAGTCTCTGTATGGGTTAAAACAGTCACCAAGGATGTGGTATCAGAAATTTGATACATTTATACGGCGACTTGGCTTCACCAGAAGCAAAGCAGATCATTGTGTGTATTTTAAATTAATTGGTGACCGTGTTATTTATCTGGTCTTGTATGTGGATGATATGTTGTTGGTTGGAAATGACAAAGAAATTATCCAGGATTTGATGACCCAATTTTCCTCCAAATTCGACATGAAAGATCTCGGTGCTGCAAACTATATTTTGGGCATGGAAATTAAAAGAGATCGGGCAAAGAGGAAGCTCTGGTTAAACCAGAGGAAGTATGTCGAGACAATACTGCAGAGGTTTAATATGCAGGATAGTAAACCGGTGAAGGTTCCTATTCATGTAGGTGTAAAGTTATTTGTTGAACAGTGTCCCAAGACACAAGAAGAGGAAAAGGATATGTCCCGTGTTCCATATAAAAGTGCAGGCAGTAGCCTGATGTATCCAATGGTCTGTGTTAGACTAGACATTGCACATGTAGTGGGAGTATTAAGCAGGTTTATGTCAAACCTAGGGAAGGAGCATTGGACAACAGTGAAGTGGATTTTCAGGTATTTGCGTGGCACTAGTGATTATGGTTTGTGCTACCAAGGAAGACCAAGATTGGACAGAGTGTTGGATCAGAGAAGATCTACAAGTGGGTATATGTTTAACCTATTTGGAGGTGCAGTTAGTTGGATGAGTAAGAAACAATTTGTAGTGGCACTGTCAGCTACAGAGGAAGAATACATGGCAGCCACTCATGCAAGCAAGGAAGCAGTTTGGTTGTAGAGATTGTGTTCAAGTATGGGGTTAGTACAGGAAGCTATAAGGATAGACTGTGACAGCCAAAGTGCAATTTTCTTGGCAAAGAACCCTGCCTATCATTCAAAGACAAAACACATTGATGTTCAGTATCACTTTGTGAGGGATATGATAGAAGTCAAAAAGGTGTTGCTGGTAAAGGTGGACACTTTGAAGAATACTATAGATGCATTGACAAAATCTGTGAGCTCTGAGAAGTTCTCCTAGTGTAGAGAAACTATGGGCATTTCAGGGTTGGAAAAATGACTAAGCTCTCCTTCGGCCTCCTATGGAAAGAAAACAACAAGTGGGAGATTGTTGGGCTATCTTATATTCTTTCCACGACTAACCTACGTAGTGAACCAGAGGGGTTAGAAGGGGGGTGGAGCCACCCCTTCGTTGTGCCGATTGCGTAGAGGGGGGGTCACAGGGGGGTTTGAGGGCGCGAGTAGCCCCCCTCTATGGGGTCTAGGGCAGTGCCCCGGTAAAATTTTTTTGGGCCCTATATTAGGTTGGGCAAACCTACCTATGGTTTTTTGGTCCATTTTTTGGACGTGATGGTTTTCGGTCCATGGGATTGGATGATTCGGCATGTATAAATATGTATTATAACATTGAAAGGAATATAATGAAAAATCAAGTTGGTAGTCCTGGTTTTGGGATACAAGGGAAAATCTCTGTGTATTTGTGTTTTATGTGTTATTCTCTCGCATTGTTTATTTTCTATGTTCTAGAATTCATATGCAGGTAATTGTTGTACGATGTTAAAACCTACAAGAAGAAGGTCAAGGCCTCGTAGTTGGCCATTGACCTGATCACCTTAACCGAAGGTGACCTCCATGACATTGGCGAGATGGTTCGCGATGTCACTAATGAGGCCCTTCAGGATTTTATTTAGGAGCACTAGACTATGTTGGGGGCCCTTAGGGCGTAGCTATAGGAGTTACAGGTGCGACCCCCTCAGGTGGGTACCCTTTCCACACACCTCGCAGCAAGATCCTCGGTAGCAGAGAAGATGCTGCTCACACAGATGGAAAACACAATATTGTTACCAGAAGGGACCCTAGTAGCAGCGAATGAGACCGATAGATTTGTGGTTAACATGATCAAAGGCCTTGGCCTTAATTTGGATGCCCTTCCACGAGAGACACTGTATCTGATACAGGATGGGATAACGGCAGAGCTGCGTGCTAGGGAGAGCCACGTGATCCAAGTTCTCAGTGAACAAAATATAAACATGGAATAGCTCATTCTGTAGCACAATGAATTGGCGTCGCAAAACCAACAATTGGTGTAGGTGGTAGACGATGCTTGCCAATGCGTTCCGGAGCTGGCCATCCCAGCAGATCTTCTAGTAGAGGTGTGGATCCACAATTTGGCAATCGAAGTCTGTGAGGCTAGAGAGGAAACAACCAAGGTTCATTTGGAGGTGAATCTTTAGATCATTGAACTACGGTTAAGTTCACAACCTTCCACTCCTCCAGAGGTCCTAGAATAGTGCGCTAGCGCTATCATAGCAGGATTGGAAGAAATTGGAGGTCCAGTGCAAAAATGTACCACTTTGTTGGAGGAAGCACTTGAGGTCCTCACAACTCTACAGGAGAACCCCAACATCCAGTGCCTGGAGACAGAGGCGCGAGAACTCCAGCAGAAATACGATAGTGTCCGAGGAATTGCGCAGATAGTAGTCCTCACTCAGCGGCTTGCAAGGATGCATCAAGCTAAGGCACTGAAGGAGCAGGTGGATCAATGAGGCTTTCATTATCACAGAAAACATCGAAGGAAAGCTCGCGAACATACAGGGGATGCACACATTAATGCAGAGAAGCGCCCCAGACAAATAGGTCTCAGAACAGAGGATGCAATAGATTCAACAAGTAGCGACAAAGTGTGTTGTCGACATCAGCACAGTTCGAGGATAGTTGGATGAACTCCGTGCCAAGATCGTCGCACCAAAAGAGTGACTCGAGGGCGAGTCACGATGTTTGTGTTGGGGGCTTTTTGGGCATGGAATCCCCCCACGACATGTTTTGGGGCTCAAGGCCCAAGTTTTTACCCAATATTGTTGTCAAGTCTTCGCGAATTTCAGGCGTGGAGCGCGAAATGTATGATAGAGTCATAGGGTTGTCCACCCTAGTTTTGTAATGTAATTTTTGCCTACCCATGGTTTGTGGACCATGGGATTGTATAAATAGATTGAAGCTCTAAGTGTAAAAGATAACGAAGTAGAGGATAACGAAGTAATAGATAGCGAAGTAGAAGAAAAGAGGAAGAGTCTAAGTGTGTCTTGGGTTTTAGGGTAGGAGAAGGCTCTGCAGCTGAGTGCCTAGAGGCCTAGTTGTCCGCAGCTGAGTGTGCAGACCCCTACAACTGAGCATGCAAGGCGGAGTTGAGTCTGTAACCAAGGAAGATAATAATAAAGGGAATTTTAATCTTAATTCCATGTATCTATTTTGGGGTTATTACCTGTTTGATATAAATTGCAATTATATTGTTTATTTACTGCGCGCATTGGTATGAATGATTTATATTGCTAAGTATAACTTAACACATACAATTAGGCTAAGTTAATCAACTAATAGTGGAATACTAGTAAGGTCTTGGGTAATAACAATGTTCGGCCCCTGAGTAGGGCTGCACAAAGGCAACATCTCAGGCTACAAGGTACGGGTAAGTGCACTTAGCGACGGGTGCACATGGTCGAACCGCGGACCACTTAAACTCAACAAACATCTCCAAGGTGTGGAAACCTAGTTCTAGCACCCTCCCATACTACTTTGAGTGAGACCTCAGTCCATGCTCCGCAGACTATTGCCAAAAGGGCCAGTAGTATCGAGATTTGTTTGGCTAAATCACCTCTAAACCTGGGACAGGCCCTAATAAGCTAACATCAGCTCTCTTAGTTCAATCTTTGGAATCTTACAAACTTCCTGAAATATTTTCATATTCTCCCAAGTCATAGGAAGAACTATATGTACATTTACTGGAGCTAGAACCAACTAATTTTATCTCCCCCACTCATTATACACTCCCATCCACTTTTTCCCAACCTAAAGAAACCTTCTCTATATATTCAAACCCACTGTTTGAAAGTAAAGAGCAAGTTCAAATAGAGGTTCAGAAGTTAGTAATAAAAACACCTTTGAAAACTTTTAGATCATCTCCTCCACTTTCCCATTCTCCTCCTCCCACTTTCACACCTCCATCTTCACCCACTACTTCACCAGCTGCTTCACCATCTTCCATTGAATCATCTCCTACCTCTTCTACTGAATCATATTCTTCCTCATCTTTAGATATGGAATTTCGACCTATAGTTCAAGATAGATATGTTTCCATAATATTCCAAACCAGTTAAACAATTTTCTTGATGGGTATTTGAAACACCTGCCTAGGCTTAATGGTGAAATTGGTCTGACTGCAGAAGATCATCTAGCCGCATTCTTAGATTTTGTAGATAATATAAATATAGAGCAAGAGGATATATACATGTGTTTATTTGTTTAGTCTTTAGAGGGAAATGTTAGGATATGGTTTAGGCAACTGAGGGTGGATTCAATTTAGTCTTGGAATGATTTAACTAATATATTAAAAAATGTTGAAAATAGCAAAAAGAAATGCTAAAAAGAGAAATGCTAAAAATAGCACTGGTATAAATAGCAGTTCAACCAGTGTTGCACATAGCTATAAGGAATGAAAAATGGAAGTGCTAAAAATAGAATTCTATAAATAGCATTTCAGGATACCTTGCTATTTTAGTCAGTACCTAAACTAAAATAGTGAAGTAAAATTTGAATTTGATCTTAGCAGCTATTTGTAAAATAATTAATTGAGTCATCTTGAGTTAATTGGTTAAGGAAAATAAAACATGAAGTCTATGTGGGGACATGCAACATTTCTCCATTAATTGAGGAACTTATCCATCAGTTAAAGAGATAAGGATGAGTTGTAATATTGAGTTGTAATTAGTTGACTTAGTTAACTGAGTCAAGTCCAGTTAGATTAATTCAAACAGTCTGTTGAATTAATGTAAATTCAGTTAGTTAATTCTTGCATGCATGTAACTACCGCACTTCAGATAACTGAGTATTCTCTCATAAATAACTCATGCATGTCAATTCAGACAGAGACCCAGTTGAGATCAGAAGGAGGGGCAGTGTACTATTAGTTGCTAGAATATTCCATTGTGAATATTCCTTGCATGCAGAATGAATTGTTTCCTTGAGGATTGCATAGTTACTTCTTCAAGTTTAGTGAGTGTGATGAGGCCAATTCACACATGTGGCTTCACTGGACCCCAAGAAAAACTGCGCAAGGAAATAGGAGGCTTGGAGGGCTTGAGGAGGACATATACTATGTCTATTCAGTCTGTGAGTTGTATTGTTTCATTGCAGAGAGAGCAGGATAGATTGAGAGCTGATTCTTTTTGTAACTTGAACAAAATTTCCACTTGTATGATAATACAGAGTTGGGGTTTTAGGCTGAGGCTTTCCCCATGATATTTCTTATGTGTTATGTGTGATTGATGTCTCATTCTCAGTTATATGTGTTCTCTTGATCTTGCTCAATTTGATTAAGCTTCCGAAAAGTGTTGTAGAAGTAGATATTGTATTGTGTTTTAGTATATTGCATAATCTGTTGATCTACAGTGGGAATTTCTACATGGTATCGGCGCAAAGGTGATTAAGACCAAGAACTATATACAAGAAGGAGAAGTTCAAATTTTGTGTTCCTAAATATAGAAATAAAGTTCTTATCACATATCAATTTCGCCTATGGCATTCAGTGGTTTAAGACTCGAGTATTCCCTTGGTGGCATCTCGAATTATATAGCCTAGAAGGATTGTATGGAGGCAGTATTAGAGGATGATGGTCTAAAGGAATTCATTGATCAAGAAGTCCCCAAGTCGACTAATGCTACTCAACTGGCGAAATCGAAGAAATGTGTGGCTAGAGCAAGGAGAATCCTCCTGGAGGGAGTTTGAGACCACATTGTCTCGAGCCTCCATGGGAAGGAGACACCATTTTTGACGTGGAAAGCATTGAAAGATTTATATTAGTACAACAGCGATCAGAGGAAGTTGGCACTAAAAGAAAAGCTTCGTAAGATCAAGTGTGAAAAGGGCGACATGATCTCTAGATATCTGAACAAGATCACCACTTATAGGGATGAGCTTGGAAGTGTATGGATCATGACCGTTGATGATGACATGGTGAGTCTTGCACTCCCAGTCTTCATAAGAGCTGGCATAGCTACTAAGACTCAGTTAATAGAAGAGAAAAACTGCCAGATTGGGAACGACTTTGGTCGGATCTAATGCAGGAGGAAATAAAAAGAAGCACCAGAGATGGATCCTCATCGAAGCAAGAAGATGAGGAAAATCTAGCCTTAGTGAGTAAGGCGAGGAAGGGGAAGGGGAAGGCATCCCATCCAAAATCCGGTTCTTCCCATGGTGGGAAGAAGATTGACAAATTGAAAGTGCGATGCTTTCATTGTCATGAAGTGGGCCATTATGCTACGAATTGCCCACAGAAGAAATCCAAGAAGGGTTCCTCAAAGGGATCTAATGGTGAGGCACTGGCCTCATAGTTTGAGTTGGATTTCTCACTTATCACATGCATGGTTCATCCATGGTGGGATGTGTGTGGTACCTGGACAATGGAGCTTCATTCCACATGTCAGGTGGTAAGAATCTTTTCAGTACCTTGGAGGAGAAGGATCTCCAGATGCGGATCGATATGAGCGATGATGGAAAGTACTGTGTTTCAGGTGAAGGTACGATTGTGTTTCAGATGGAGCATGGAGCTCCCCTCACCCTGACTGATGTAAAGTATGTACCAACTCTGAAGAGGAATCTTGTGTCTGTCGCTATGCTAGAAGATAAAGGCTATGATGTAGTCTTTAGTAAAGGAAAAGTATTTCTGAGCCATATTGGTACTGGACAGAAAAAGCAAATAGGGGTTCGAGTTAAGAATGTCTACAAGCTAGAGGTAGATGATTGTGCTTTATTTGAGTTCCAAATCTGAGATGGTGTAGAGCCAAGATGTTGGCGAGCTATGGCATAGAAAACTAGGCCACTTGCACCATGGATCCCTAAAGATCATGCAGCATATTTCTACCAGATTACCCAAGGGAAAACTTGAGCAGACAACCACATGCAAAGGTTGTACCTTGGGTAAGTATGAAAAATATTCCTTTCCAGATCAAGAAAGTAGAGCTTGAGCAAGTTCACTCAGATGTTTGTGGACCTTTCTCTACAACCTCCACTACTAAACAAAGGTACTATGTTATTTTTATTGATGACATTTCTCATAGATGATAGATCTACTTTATAAAAAGGAAGGATTAGACCTTCTTGAGGTTTTGTGAGTTTAAAGCCTTGGCAGAGAAAGAATCTGGAAAGAAAGTAAAAGCCTTGTGTAGTGAAAATGGTGGAGAGTATGTCTCCCAACAGTTTAAAGAATTTTGCGCTGCAGAAGGTATTAAACGGGAATTGGCGACACCCCATAACCCACAACAGAATGGGGTGGCTGAAAGGAAGAATAGATTGATTATGGGTGCAGCTTGAGTGATGTTGCATGACCAAATCCTACCACTACATTTGTGGGCTGAGGCATGCAATACAACAGTATACTTGCAGAACAGAAGCCCGCACCGTATACTGGGAATGAAGACACCTATGGAGGCCTATTCCAGGAAGTGACCTGATGTAAGTCACTTCCAAATATTTGGATCATCAGTTTACTGTCATGTGACCAAAGGTGCTAGGAAGAAGCTAGACCCAATAGCTGAGTTGGGAATACTTGTGGGGTGCACGGATACACCCCACAACTAGTGGGTGTACCTGCCTTCCACTTAAAGGACTGTGGTACGTAGGGACCTGAAGTTTGACGAGCAGAAATCCATGCAAGTGTCACTTGAGAGGGAGCACAAGTTACATGTAGAGGAGGAACTTTTCGTTCCTAAGGAGGAGGAGCCTCAGATTGATGCGGAGCAGTCACATGTAGAGGATCCACGAGTGGAGACATCCACTCATGATGACACTTCCAGAGTTGGGCGAAAACACTCAAGGGAAGCTAGCAGGTTGATGCTAGATGTGCGGAAAATGTGGGACAACCATCTTCTCAGCATAGACAGAGGAGGTCGCCCGAGTGGTACATTGGGTACATGGCCCTGGTTGGGGAGTGTGTAGCTATTGAACCTTCGTCATTCGAAGAGGCGGTGCAACAACCAGTCTGGATTGATGCAATGGTAGAGGAGTATGACTCTTTCATTCAGAACAGTGTGTGGGATTTTGTCCCAAGGCCTTAGGACAAGTCAGTGGTGAGTTACAGATGGATTTACAAGGTAAAGCAGGTAGCTGATGGTAGTGTTGAGAAACATAAGGCAAGGTTTTTTGCCCAGGGTTTCTCACAGGTCGAGGGGATCGACTATAATGAGACTTTGCTACTGTAGCAAGGTACTCTTCGGTTAGATTGATGTTGGCCCTATCAGCTCAAATAGGGTGGAATATCCACCAGATGGATGTGAAGACATCATTCCTCAATGGGAAGATTGAGGAGGAGGTGTACATTGAGCAACCGGAGGGTTTCGAGACCTTTGATCATGAGTCGCATGTGTGCTAACTCAAGAGGGCTTTGTATGGGCTGAAGCAAGCACCCTATGCTTGGTACACTAGGATCGACAACTATTTCACTGGTTTGGGCTTCACCAAGAGTGAAGCGGATGCGAACCTTTACCACATCATGGTAGAAGGTAAACCATTGATCATTGTTCTTTATGTTGATGATCTGATTTTGACAAGTGATGATCAGTTGATATAGTCTTGCAAGGAGGACCTTGAAAGAGAGTTTGATATGAAGGACATGGGCCTTATGCACTACTTTCTAGGCATGGAGGTGTGGCAGAAAGATGGTGAAGTATTTGTGTCTCAAGGAAAGTATGCCAATGAGATACTCAGGTGCTTTCACATGGAGAAGTGCAATCCCATGCAGACTCCTCTAGCTGGGAACTGGAGGAAGGAGGATGCTACTTCAGGTGAGGTAGTAGCTGTTATTATTTATCGATAGCTGGTGGGTTCACTTATGTATATGGTGAACACATGTGTCGAATTATGCTTTGCAATGAACCAACCGAGTGAAGCTATGGTTCAGCCTACCAAGCTGTTTTGGAAGGCAATGAAGCATTTGTTGAGATACCTCAGAGGCACATCTCAGTTCGGATTGTGGCACGAACGGACAGAGGGAGTGAAGCTTCAAGGCTTCACAGATGTGGATTGGGTAGGGAGTCCATCAGACCAGAAGAGCACTTCTGGAGGAATCTTCAACCTTGGTTTAGTTGTAGTTTCTTGGTACAATAGTAAACAGAGATTAGTTGCACTTAGCTCAGCAAAGGCTGAATACATGGATGCTAGTCAGGCTGCACGTGAGGCCATTTGCATGCGGAAGATCCTAATGGGATTGTTTGGTCATAGGATGGATCCTACAATGATCTACTGTGATAACCAGAGTTGTGTCAAACTCTATGAGAATCCATTTTTTCATGATAGGTCCAAGCACATTGATATCTGGTATCATCATCTTCGAGATTGTGTGGTTAAGAGGATCATGTTTTTGATGTATGTTTCGACCGAGGGACAAGATGCAGATATTTTGACGAAGGCATTGTCAAAATGCAAGCTTGAGTTCCACAGAGACAAGACTGGGGTTACTGATAATCCCTTTCTTGTTGAGAGGGAGTGTTGAAAATAGCAACAAGAAATGCTAAAAATAGCACTGTTATAAATAGCAGTTCAACTAGTGTTGAACATAGCTATAAGGAATGAAAAATGGAAGTGATAAAAATAACATTCTATAAATAGCATTTCGGGATACCTTGCTATTTTAGTCAGTCCCTAAAGTAAAATAGTGAAGTAAAATTCGAATTTGATCTTAGCAGATGTTTGTAAAATAATTATTTAATTCATCTTGAGTTAATTAGTTAAAGAAAATCAAACATGAAGTCTATGTGGGGACATGCAACAGTTTCTCCATTAATTGAGGAATGTATCCATAAGCTAAAGAGATAAGGATGAGTTGTAATATCGATTTGTAATTAGTTGACTTAGTTAACTAAGTCAAGTCCAGTTAGATTAATTCAAACAATTTTTTGAATTAATGTAAGTTCAGTTAGTTAATGCTTGCATGCATGTAACTACTACTCTTCAGATAACTGAGTATTCTCTCATAAATAACTCATGCATGTTAGTTCAGACAGAGACCCAATTGAGATCAAATGGAGGGGCAATGTACTACCGGTTGCTAGAATATTCCATTATGAATATTCCTTGCATGCAGAATTAGTTCTTTCCTTGAGGATTGCACAGTTACTTCTTTAGGTTTAGTGAGTGTGATGAGGCCAATTCACACATATGGCTTCACTGGACCCCAAGAAAAACTGTGCAAGGAAATAGGAGGCTTGGAGGGCTTGAGGGGGACATATACTATGTCTATTCCGTTTGTGAGTTGTATTGTTTGATTGTAGAGAGAGCAGGATAGCTTGAGAGCTGATTCTTTTTGTAACTTGAACAAGATTTCCACTTGTATGATAATACAAAGTTGGGATTTTAGGCTGAGGCTTTCCCTGTGATATTTCTTCTGTTTTATGTGTGATTGATTTCTCATTCTCAGTTATATGTGTTCTCTTGATCTTGCTCAATTTGATTAAGCTTCCACAAAGTGTTGTAGAAGTAGATCTTGTATTGTGTTTTAGTATATTGCATAATCTATTGATCTACAGTGGGAATTTCTACAAAAAATCAGCAAGGTTTAAAAAAGGATGCATTTTACTTCCTTAATGAGTTTGGAGAGCTTAAAAGGAACCATGGAGAACCTACGGCAAATTTCATTAAACGATTCAATAAACTCTACCAGAAAATGCCTCTTGATTGTAAACCTCCTGTTGCAGCAGCAAAGGTTAGGTTTTCCAAAGCCTTTGATAATGACTTTTCAGTCATGTTGAGGGAAAGGATATATCCTACCCTTTAGGATATGCAAACTAACTCTATAGAAGTTGAGGGTAACAGATCAACTTCATCTAAACTCAAAGCCAAAGTTGAAAATGATGAATTAAAATTGAAGGCTACGGAGGAAGGATCTTCCTCAAAGTCTAGAAACGATGATAAAAAAATAGACGAGATAACATATGTACTTAGAAACTTATCTAATAGGATTTCTAAGACCACAGAAAAAACTGCTATTAGACCACAGAATCAGTTTATAAGAGCTCCTCAAACTCAAATTTTACAGAGGCCTAACATGGATCAATAGATCCAACCTACTCTGATGATTGATGACCAACAACTGGATGATATTGGTCCTCTAATTTTCGAAGACATAAATAATTTTTATTCTACATCTGTAAATAATGGTATTGTTTCTCACCTTTCAAATCAATCTTCCCAAAATGAATAAGACAATCAAATTTCTAGATACCAAGCCTTCTATGAATTCCTAGTTGATGAATTAAGATAAGATACGATCTTAGACCTAGGGCAGGGTTTGCTAGACCTCCAAAGGGTCCCATTCAAAATGAATCTCAGATAAAATCTGCTAAAACCCAGACAACTATCATTCAACCCTTAAATCAAATAGGTGAAACAAGTCAAAATGATAAAACTGTTTTGATAACTTTCAATGTTGAAAGAGAACTCGAAACGGTTAAAATACCAATTCCCCTTGCCGAACTATAAAAAAATATAGGGTATAAGAATCAAGTTTCAAAATGGATTCAGTCATCCAGTGTGGATGCTAAAAGGGATGTGATAAGTCTGTAAGATGAAAAACCCTTAATAGATGTTGGTCCTAGTTCTGACATGATAGATGAGAATGTACCACCTTTTTATGTGACTATGAAAA
Organism: Pinus taeda; assembly: GCA_000404065.3. NCBI lineage: Eukaryota > Viridiplantae > Streptophyta > Pinopsida > Pinales > Pinaceae > Pinus > Pinus taeda. Next base: position 27,839 of record APFE030344589.1, on the reverse strand, counting down.
ATCATGATTTCCTTCTATATAACTGTATGGTAGATTTTGGGGCTTCCCATAATCTAATTCCTAAAGTGATCATGGACTAGTTGCAATTAGAAGTCACTAGAACTTACCATGATTTTATACTTTTGACTCCAAGAAAGTTCCTTATCTTGGACTCATTAAAGATTTGGTGGTAACCTTAGCTGAGATCCTTGTCAAAAGTGTGGTTTTAGACATAGTAGCTACTAACATTCCCCCAACATTTGGCATGATACTGTCAAGATCTAGCTGTGATAAACTAGGAGGGACCCTACAAATGGATATGTCTTATGCCATTATTCTAGTTTATGGGGGTGAGCATCTTAGGCTATATAGCGTGGTCAGATTCATGAACACTGTTTGTATAGCTAATTAGGCTCAAAATCATCCTATTTACCTTGTTGACCAAGACTTTGGGTGTTTTGAAGTATCTGTAAATAATTCACAAAATACTCAACTAACTATTGAAGATATTGTTGATCAACCTAAAACCATTGAAACTAATATTTGGAAAATGTACTTTGATGGTTCTTGCTCAAAGGAAGGAGCAGGAGTTGGAATTGTATTAAGTTACCCAAATAAAGAAAACATTACCCAATCATACAAACTTGAATTTGATGTAACCAATGATGTAGCGGAGTATGAAGCTTTTCTATTAGGATTGGAGTTAGCAAGAAGTCTTAAAGTGAAGAACTTAAGTGTATGTAGTGATTCTAAACTTATTGTCAGACAAGTTAGGAATCAGTGTCAAACTAAGAACCCAAGATTGATATCTTATAGGAATGAAGTTTTGGAGTCAATTGAAAATTTATTTTCAGCATTCAATATTACTATTATTCCTAGAGATCAAAACATGCATGCAGATTCCTTGGCAGTTTCTGCAAGTTCCTTTAAAATCCTTTATAAGATGCTTGTCCAGTATCAAATTCAAGTATAGACCATCTATTCCTGAAAATCTTAAGTACTGGAAATTTTTTTATGATGACAAGCAACTAAAATCCTTTTTGCAAGTCATAAATGGATTCTCAAACATGCAAGTTGAGAAAGAACCACTTGATAATCTTGAAATTGATAACAAAGATCAAACACCACAATTTGATTCTACAATTGATGATCATAACATTATCTAACTCTCTAAAAAAATTATTCCAAACAGGTTAATCTCTCTTGAGAAGCTCTTTGATCATAATAATGTCCCCAAAAATCCACTTTTTGATTCACCTGATGAAAATATTGACATTTATAACATTGGAAGTTTTGAAGAGATTAGAAATGTTAATATTTATGCATCCCTGTCAATGGAAGCTAAAGAAAAATATTTAGCCCTTCTAAAAGCCTAAAAAGATGTTTTTTCTTGGTCTTATAGTCAATTAAAAACGTATGATACATCTCTTATTGAACACAAAATTCCATTAAAACTAGAGGCAAAACCTTTCAAATAAAAATTGAGGAGAATTAATCATGTACTCATTCCTGTAATATAAAAAGAACTAAAGAAGTTACTGGATGCTAAAATAATACTTCCATTAAGATACTTATATTAGGTAGCCAATCTAGTTCTAGTGAGAAAAAAGAATGGTGAAATTAGATTATGTGTAGATTTTAGGAAATTGATTAAATCTTCCCTAATTCAAGGAAAATTATCCATTAGTTAAGATGGATCAATTACTTCAGAAAGTTTCAGGAGCCCAGACAATTTCCATGTTAGATGGTTTCTCCGGATATAACCGGATTTTGGTTATTCCAGAGGATAGACAAAAAATTTCATTTACAAATCCATGGGGCACGTTCATGTATAATCATATGCCTTTTGGGTTAACTAAGGCTGGAGAAACATTTAAACATGATATGGATCTTGCATTTGTAGGTAAGATCGACAAATTTGTTGTTATTTATTTAGATGATTTAACCGTTTTTTCCAATTCTGATGAAAATCATTTGAAACATTTGAGAAAGGTTTTTGACAGGTGTAGAAAAATTTGGATTTATCTTAATCCCAAGAAGTCTTTGTTTGCACTTCAAGAAGAAAAATCGCCTGGCCACATCATTTCCAAAGAAGGAGTAGTCATTGATCCTAAAAGAGTCTAAGCAATTCAGACACTCATATTACCAAGGAACGAGAAGGAAGTTCAAGCTTTCCTTGGAAAAATTATTTTTTTAAGAATATTTATCCCTAACTATGCAGAAATAGTTAAGGACATAACTAATATGCTGAAAAAGAATCATGAAATCAAATTAAATTTTCTTGCTAGGTATGCATTTGATCATATTAAGAAGGCCATTGCAAAAGCTCCCATATTAGCCAGCCTAGATTACTCCCAACCTTTCAGTGTCTTTTGTTTTGCCTCTGCAACCACATTAGCTGCTGCTCTTTTGCAAAGGAACAAAGATGGAGATGACCAACCCATTTCCCTTTTTAGCAAGGTTATGAGAGATGCTGAGCTAAAGTATGACATCATTAAAAAACAAGCCTACTCTTTAGTTCAAGCTCTAAAAGCCTTTAGAGTCTACCTCCTCCACTCTTCTCTCATTTTCTATGTACCAAATAGTACTGTCAAAACTGTTCTAACTCAACCTGACACTGATTAAAGGAGAGGGAGATGGATTACTAAAATTTTAGAGTATGATCTTATCATTAATACTACCAAACTAGTAGAAGGTCAAGGCCTGGCCAAGCTCCTTATTGAAACCAATTGCAAAATATTAGGAATAAATTATGTTTTTGACATCCCAACTGAGAAGAATACACAAGAATCTTTTGAAACCCCCACACAGGAGAATCCACAAAAACCTTTTGAGAGCCCAATTGAGAAGAATCCACAAGGACCTTCTGAATTCCCATATAGGAGAATCCACACGAACCTTCTGCATCTGATCAGAAAATTTTGATTCACATTAATGAAAAATTTTTGTTATCAAATTGGTACTTTGACATTGTGAACTTTCTTATAGAATTTTAATGTCCAATTGAATTTAGCAAAAATCAATGTAAAACACTGAAATTGAAAGCTGTTAAGTTTGTATTGTGAATGAAAATTTGTGTTGGAAGGATCCTCTTAATATTATTCTATTTTGCCTAACAGAGAATGAAACAAAAGGGATCATTGATGAATTTCATGCCGGAATTTTTGCAAGCCATTAAGCTTGGAGGGCCACAACATACAAGATCCTAAGGGCAGGGTTTTATTGGCCTACTCTTTTTTCACATGTAGGAACAAAGGTTAGGAGCTGTATAGAGTGTCAAATGTTTGCTGTAAAGCATAGATTAGCAACTCTTTCATTGGTTCCATTCTTATTCCAAGCACCATTTTGCCAATGGGGATTGGATTTCATTGGTGCAATTCATCCCCCATCAAGTAGTCAGCACATATGGATATTGACTGCTACAGTCTACTTTGCTAGGTGGGTAGAAGCCATTCCAATTAAAAAGGCAACTGATACTGTTGTGATCAAGTTCATTGAAGAATATATATTGTCTATATTTGGATTCCCTTAGAAAATAGTGACAGATAATGCACAAGCATTCAACAATACTAATATGATTGAGTCCTGTTAGAAATATCAGATCTTGTTGCGTCATTCTACACCATATTATTCATAGGGAAATGGATTGGCAAAGTCCTCAAATAAAAGTTTGGTTAAATTAATAAGGAAAACATTGGAGGATCATAAAAGGATTTGGGATAGTCATCTTATTTATACTCTTTGGGCCAATGGGATTTTACCCAAATGATCAATAGGTAAATCTCGTTTTTAGATTGTTTATGGAAAAGAATCAATATTTCCCACACATTTAGCTTTTCCTATTTTAAAGTTGTTGCAAGAATCAAATGAAGAGGCTTATGACTTCTCTTGAAGAATAAATAAGATCGTAGAATTGAATGAAGATAGAGATGAAGTACAGAACAAGCTTAAGAAATATCAGAATAAAATGAAAAGCTTGTTTGATAAGAAAGCCAGGGAAAGAGATTTTAGGAAAGGTCATTTAATATGAAGATGGGATTCTAGGAGAGAAGACAAAGACAAACATGAAAATTTTGACAACCTTTGGTTGGGAACTTTTAGTATTGTTGAGTTCAAGGGTAATAACACTTTCATTCCGCAGAATTTGGAGGAGAGTATTCCCCATTACCCATTAATGGGAAGTACTTGAAGCACTATTTTCAGTAATGAGAGGTTTCCATTCATTCACTATTTTATTATACCAAATATTTTTATTTTACATGCAGCGTGTATTTGTTTCAACAGAAGACCCTACTAGCCTGAGAAAAAGGCACATGGATCTGCCAGTTCTCTACATCCTGTAGGAGGAAGCAGTCCCCAGTTGGAGCCGATGTTGTAACATACTTTATTTTTGATAAATTAGTTGTTATTTTATAAAAAATGGTATAAAAAATAAGGAAAATAATGAAAATATGAATAGACAGATAACCAAATGTTGATATTTGTACAATTCCTCTTGAATTTCACCCTGCTTATCTCAAAATGCTAAACATGGTTTCATGGGGAAACTAATCCTAAGGGTGCAAAAAAACAAACAAAGAAACAAGAAAAGGAATGAAGTAAGACAAGTAACCACACCAAATAGAAACAAAACACTACTCCTAATCGTAAGCTAAGTAGAGCATGGGCCAACTCATGTGAAGTTATATTTCCAATGTAGCCACTGGTGCATTGGTTGACCCATGTAAGTGATGTCATGGTTAACAAGAAATATATTCAAGAAAACCAATAAACAAGAAAGATAAAGAAATAAAAACCAAAACGTTTGAAGCTTGAATGTGTCTACAAAAAATAAAATATTGAAATCAAATGAAAGTTACCCTACATATGTATCATGGTGTTGTGTCACATTTCACGTGGACAATAAATATGTACACTCTTTCAAATGTGACAAATGAGAAAACATGAAAAAGGAATATAATTTTCATTGCACAACGGTTCTTGCTACGCATGAATCCTCCAATGCATGAGTGATAGGACCATGTGATTCTGTTGGAGAATGTGAAAACTATACACCATACTGATTTTCTGTGTGCACAAGAGAGTGATGAGGAGCCTAGGGTGATTCAATGGATTTCTGGTCAAAAGTGGAACTAACATTAAGGGTATGAGAACCTGACATAAACAACTTCGTGGGCTGAAGCGCCTCGATAACTTGAGGGGTTTCAAATTCCTCAGAAGATGGATCAACAAAGGCTGCTGGCTTAGAAAGATCAACAGTAGGTGAATCAGAATTGTGATAAGATGGATGAGTGAAAAAATCACGATTGCCATGATCAGGAAATTCAGGATGGACATCGACATCCTCATGATCTGATGAATCATATAGAGGGGTTGATGAGAAACAAAAAATTTCACCCTCTAAATTTCTAGAAAGATGATAGGTCAAGTGGATTCAGGAATAAATATTTGTCCTCTCCACAATCGAATGCCAGATTGATATCCCACGTGTTCTATGAATTATCAGAGTAGAAACATCCCACAATAAATATTGACAAGAAAAATCAGGAATGGTAGCATTGCATAAGATGTCAGGATTAAGTGGACGAGGCGCAGATAGAAGGAGGTCATCCTTCACCACAACTTCTTGTTTAGATTCCCACACATGCTTATAAAAAATGATAGTGCATGTTGGCTTCTCAACACCTACTTCGTCCATAACTTGATCCTTGTGAACATCGCATGTGGAGTCCAAAATAGATGAAAACAACACAACAAAATCCAAAGGATCAAAGGAACCAGTGGATGGAGGTCGAGTAGATGAGGCCACATTACAACCATTTCGCTTGCAGTCCAAATCTACGCAAAAATCCAGAGAGTGGGTTCACAACTTCTCCCACCTCATCCTGAAGAGCTAGAGCTGTTTGATGAGAGGAGGATGGAGGGCCACTTATGACAACAAAATTCTTCGTCTTATATTTGAAAGCTCTAACATTGAGCTATGATGGGAGGGGCTCGAAATATTCTAACTCATGTGGATTTTTTGAGATGTGAAGAAGATACTAAAATCTTTCAGTGAGAAATTTAATATCAACTTCATCTTCTAGAAATTCAAAACAGTAATGGCGGAAGCATTCATAAAAGTGTGCAATAGATTCATGAGGTGATTTTTGTAAATTTATATTTTGTGATTGAGTGCTTTACGATCATAAAAGAAGAACAAACATCCTAAATCTTTGATCATGTGATTGAAAGAGTGTATAGAGGCTATGGGAAATGTGAGACACCATTTATTAATGTGCCCTTCAAATGTGTAAGCAAAAAACCCATAGGAAATGTCGTTCGAGGGGATTTCATTCCTGTCACAAAAACCTAAAAATGAAACTCCATGAATTAACAGGGTTGTTCCACTTTCACCATCATACTTATGTTGTGACAAGTCATTTATAACATCCTCGTACACTTCGAAATCATGAGCTTGAGAAAAACATGTCAGGGTTGAGACTGTGATGTAAGTGATAAATGATGTGAAGAGATTCAAAACAAATTTTGAGGGCTCATCTTGTCATCTGGATCTACTTCTAGTGCCAAAAATGTTGAAAGTGTTGGATCTGCCAACATTCAAGGGGATCTCCCCAGTAATAATTCCCAAATATACCTCAGACCGTTTGGAGTACGAGTCCTAGATGTGGATGGTAATATAGCGCCTTGACTGTGGTAGCCCGTAGTGATAAGTATGATGACTATGGGCGGAAGAAAGTGTGTGATCTTGCAGTGAGTCAAGCGAGATGCATGGGGTTCTAACACATGGAGGGGAAAAGGAAGTGTATCTCTTAGAATCCTGTAATAGTACACAACCTTAAAGGAACACACGAGCAAAATGACATCACAAGCCAAAAAGCGGAATAGTCCACAAACCAGCATGACCAGTTAATCCAACAACACACCTTCAACTAGATTCATACAATTACATACAAAATAGTTCATAAGAAAATGTGTAAGTTAAACAACATACATTTCTAAAGCAACCACAATAGTCCAACTACAATAAGAACATATGCATGAAAGCATGTTGGCTCAGTCATTATTATTATAAGTTAAAGTTCCATCCATACATACACCATTGACAACCACTAGCCCCAATAGTGGAACATTACAGTCAGGAACACCTGCTTCTCCAAATAAGTATACTTTCTCTACGCTTTGGAGAAGCCAAGGATTGTCACAATACTCCCAAGCCTTCTCTAAGCCTAAGCTTAGCGAAAAGATTGGCTCCAATAAGCCCATTCTATGAGTTATGAGGTTCTATTTATAAGAAAGGTTGGGGTAACCCTTGACATTCCCCTTTGAATCTTTGACTACCCTCATGAATCTTAAAATTCTTTACAAATAACTCATTACATTACGCAGTGATTATTCAAATTCCACTAATGACACTTGGAATTTCACTTATAACATATTTACAAATAATATGCATTTTCCACATGTACCCATGTGAGACAAAATAGGTTAGAGACTACATAACAAGACAAAACACTATGACTCAGAATTTTGGGGAAAGAAAAGCTCAACAACATCCACTTGGTGACTCTTGGTGACGTACTAATACCAATCTTGGTAATCTGTTATGGTGTCCCCATACTGATTGATAATGTCTTTATGATAGCAAACTATTTCCTCCATAACTTGTAGGTATATGGTTTTGGAAACCTTGTCTAACTCATCCTGAAGCATGTGCAACATGGTCTTGACTACGACAGGACCACCAGTGTACTTCTGCATGTTTTCTGTGCTCATCTTCAAGTCATCTCTAGTGGCTTCTTGCCTTAGCTACTCCATGTACCTTTCGATCTCTAGTCAGACTTGGTTCTTCTCCTTATCTATGGTGAGGGAACCAATTGACGGGATCCTATGCATTCTCACAATGACATCCAAAATTTTGAACAACCGTGCATATGAAGCCTGTATGTTACTGACGAACAGGGTGAGGTTTTCATAGTTTTGTATTTGCATCTAGATCTTTGCTTTGTCTAGCTCTACCTATGGCTTCCTCATCTCCTTTATATCTCATCATCCATCCCTGCACATGGGTGATACTAGGGTGTATGTATTTGAGAGTTTGGACAAACTTTCTTCTCCACCACTAGAAATAAAATAGATGGAAAACCACCTTATGCATGGTGACGAATCTATCATAGATTTTCTGCATGGTGGCATCAACAATTGAATCTTCAGGAAGTATCACTTTCCTTATTTATGCCATTTCCTGGTTGCTTGCAAGTTCTTAACCATTTTTTTGTTCTCTGCTAACAAGAACTTGACATTTTAGCTCATGGATACTGCATAATCCATAGAGGCATCATCCATGGTGAATGGATTCTTTATGACATATGGGACTATCACCCTTTCCTTCATAAATGCAGGTGATGCGTGATCATCTGGGAAATATTTTCTCCGCGCCTATACAATATTCTACTACAACTCATCAAATGATAGATTGTAGACATCCATCACTGGATCATCATCAAGGAGAAAAACCTCTCCTTGCTTGCTCGGGACTGGTTATGATACTGGAGGGGGTGGAGACTGAGGGGCAACCTTAGATGCTTTCATAATTAGGTCGATATCTTAGTCCTGTGGCTCCTATCCTAACTCCATGTCCATTGCTTCAACCATTTGTTGAATCTACTGAGCAAGCTCTCGATCCTACAACTGCTCACACTCTTCCTCATCTGCTATCTGTTCTAACTCCTCAACCTGTGTGGGCACAATTTTCTCTGTCATCACACATTGCCCCTCTTCCTATTCATGTTTATGCTTCTCCTCTCTCTCTCTCATTATTAGCTCATGTTCCTCTTTCAACTTCTTCTCTGTTTCCTTCAACTTCCTTTATACTTCCTCCAACCTTTGCTTCTCTCTCTTCCTCCACTCTTCTCTCTTTATGCGTTGTTGCCTCTTTGTCTCCACTACTAAAGCTACTTTCTCAATGGGAAGTTATTCTTTGAAATTGTAGCTATGCTCAACCTTTGTTTTCTTGGAAATATTCCTCTTACCCTTCCCATGTGCTGGTTTTCTATGCTTTCTACTATTGTTGTTTCTTAATGTGGTGCTACTACGTGTAGAGAAACTTTCCATTTTGTAGCTACGTTGACTCGTTAATTGAGCTTGGAGTGGTTGTAACAATACCTCCAAGGGTCCTCCTCTACCAAATGACATGCCCTACGGATCCATGCATCATACGCCCTTTCATAGTGCTTCTTACGAATCTTGTGGGAATCAAATGAATTGTAATGTTTGGTGCCAAAATCGAACTTCACCATCTTCTTAACATTGGCATCCACATCTTTCAAGCTCTTAATCTCATACAATCCAATCAGCAAAGGAAGAGTAGGCCAAGGTGCCTTGTTCCTCCTATGCAGCCCTACTGATAACCCTGTGGAGATGTGATATGTGACCTCTTACATGACCAACTTGTCTATGGCATACCTTGGTAGAACATACAGAGGCTTCTCTCTGCCAAACATCCTGATGAAGGTGCCACCAGGTGAGGCATACCAATCTACAATGTTATGTAATGCCTCCATTGCTTCTTGGAACATGCAAGGTGGATCCTGATCAAAGATAAACTTGTACACCATGGTGATCAAATGGTCAGTTAGCCTCACCATTACTCCTCGGTAGCTACACTCGGAAAGAAACTTGCAATAAATATTGACGACATGGTCCAATGGTGTCCATTTCCAACACATGCAAAGAAACTGATTCTGGGTACATATTGCATCAAGTAAATATGCAGACATATAGAATATCGCTTGCTCATCCTTGGGTAGATTCTGGGCGTTAGTCACATGGACTTTAAACTAATGAGCTAACATATCCAACCATTTGAATGGTTTTCCATCATTCACCAACTGGCCCGTCACAACCACCCAATTCTATGGAAAGGTCTCCATGCTCTCTTGACCATATAATCGACATGTAAAGATGATCAAAAACTTGTAGGCCTTTCTGAGTGACTTCATTTTGTAAACATGATTGGGTGTTGATTTGAGCCTTGATGAATCTTTCACCCCATGCTTTATAATATCTCTAGTGTTTACATATATATGGGAAGCATAGAAAAGTTCATCCATGCAGTTCACCGACTGAGGTAAGTGATACATTTGATGATAATTTTGTGTCCTGAAGGTAGCAAGTTGTGTTCCACTGGAACTACTCAATGTCATAGTCTCAGGACCTATGTCTAAGACAATCTAGTGGATGATGCTCGTACATGGGAAGGTGGGGTACCTGCATGCAACCTTATGTAAGCATGACCGATGGATATTGACATATACCTGCGGATCTTCTAGATCTTCCTTGAGGTCCTTTACAAATATATCCTTGATGTCCTGCCATGTTAACTTCATGTCGTTCTCAATGAACAACTGAGTGTGTGCATAAATTGCAAAAGTCATTTACACGTGCTCAACTGCATCCCTAGTGCTACTTTTGATAGTATCCTTTGACGCAGCTCTCTTGGAAGCCATTTTACCTGTAACTATTGGAGATTTTCTCAAAAACTGTTGTACCTGGAGACAAAGAGGACACTCATGGCATGCAAATATTAGTGTGAAACAAAAAGTACTTCAAGAAAAAATCAAACAACATATGGGAAACTGTTGGGAAGAATCGCACAATACTTTCTCTTAGAGGTGACTGAATGTTAGCTGGTTAAGTGCATTGCACAATCCCAACTTCCAGTGGGGAGGTGTTTCTGACTAGAACTATGCAATGCGTAGTTCAGGTAGGATTACGCCAGTTGAGACTGTGCATTGCACAATCCCAGTGAGTAAGGCTCGGGACTGGCTCTTGGAATTGCATAGTGCGCAGTTTGAGCTAGGCCTTTGAAGCCTTTGTGAAATTCTTGGAGATAAGGCAGAGCCTTGAGATCCAGAAATGTGTAGTGCATGCCTCAGAAGAGCTAGATCCGGGTCAAGGAATCCCAGATCTTCCTAATGGAAACATGCAAATGAGTAGATATTAAAGTAGAAGTGAAGGTGAGTGCAAATCTGAGTGAACGGTGATGCAGGAAAATAAAATGAGTGTAGGAATCAATCAAACTGAGGAATAATGAAGCATGGGAAGGGAGTCGCTGCAACGGTGACTGCTAGTGAAAAAATTGTGTTATGCATGCAACACTTGGGAAAGGCAATGAAAAAATTAAATCAACACTTCTACAAGCTAAAAAAAATCAAAACGACAATGGTCGTTAAATAAAACGGGTAAAATGACAATCTCACAAGCCAAACAAACAAATGGGACAGAAAAACAATAAAATACTAGAAAAGCAAGACTTGCCCAGAAAAGCTACGGCAACCGTACCAAAGGTTCCTAGATCTCCTTGGGAATTCTAAAGCTCCAAGATCGAATGTGAAAATGATTTATGGGGGCATCCATTAAATAGATTTAGTCGATTTAGGTTTTATGATGTGAAGGCCAAAAATCTAGGAAAAAGAAACACTTGGTGGCAGTTTCCAAAAATAACTCATGTAACTCCGACAAATAAAAATAGATCCCTATTTTTAGGGATTCTTTTTTGGTTTTTTTTGGGAAAAAATTCCATGCATGCCCGAAGATATTGTGCAGTTTTGAGGAGAACTAGACAACTCACTAGCTCATGCATCAGACAGCTACTAAGGGAAAAGCTTTTGCACAATTTCTGAGCTGAGTGGCCCTGGCTGCCTCTCATGCTCTGTGGAGTTTCCTATCTCAAGGTATGCTATCAGCTGGCTCTTCATAGTTTTGGAGTTGAAAGCTTACTACTGGCTTGGACTACACAATTCCAAGGTTGAAGGTTGGTTTCCCTCAAGGATTGTGCAATTCACTAAGGCAAGCCTGGAACCAGGTTGCAACCAAGACAAGGGACCAACTTGTGGGTTAGATAGTAAAGCAAGCTAGAAAACAAAATCTGTAATCAAAATATAAAGCTAAATCAAAGAAAAAATACCTAGGTTAGTGTAAGATGGACTGCTATGATGTTAGGAGGGAGGCTCCAAAACAAAGCATAAGAAAAAAATTGGAGGGTGGTTTTAGCCACTACAACATAACCATAAGAGAACAACCATTAACACCACATAATAACTATTACATTTCATTGCCAAAATAAAGAGAAACTTAGTTATTATTAACCATAGGAAATTACCAACTGAGTTTGGGACTTCCAAGAACCACTCGACTGTATATTGGTTGAACCATATCTCTCTTCATTCAATCACCCCTGTGCCATATTCCAAGCATGAATGTGGGATCTTATGAGATAAAAAAATCCATGAAAAACCAAGGGAATCTAGAGGTTAAACCACCTCCACCCTCACAATATCGTGATCACACCTAAGCTGGTGTCGAGATCGCAAAATCGAACTGACCTTGGATGCTTCATAATTTCTTCATCATCCTTGAGGATTTTTTCCTGTCTCCACCTTCAGGCTTTACCGTGTATCCCACCATTACTGATAAAGGGATTAGTATACCTTTGGGAATTTTCCTGAGACCAACTGACCCCATATTCCAAAACAATCCAGCGATCCAATGCTCAAACCGATAACAATCCCATCACACCATGGATATTTAGAAATGGAAAGGCTAGGCTAAAATCCATTGTCGAAATCCAAAAAAATCCATGCCAATGGTAGCAAAAGAACCATATACCAATGTGCATATACCATGGATGTCAAAACCATCTAGGAAATCACAAATGCAATATGTTACCTACAAGTATTACTGTTGAAGCTTCTTGATCCTTGCCTTCCTTTGATTTCTTTATCCTTCTTTTCTTTTCCTTTCCTTTCCTTGTTTTCTTACTTACTTTATTTAAGATATTTTTATTGACAAGGGCTCTAATTTCTTCAATTTCCCTTATTTTCCTCCTCAAGTGCAACATGTGACCTTTCACCTCCCTTTTCTCCTAATTTCCATTATTTTCATAAATAATATGCCAAAAATACCTTTTTTCCTTTCCAAATCCTTAGCCATTTCCTTTTCCAATTTCCCCTTAGCCATGAAACACAACAAGTGATGCCCACTAGGATATTTGCCCAAAATTTAACTTGGAATAAGTGCCCCTTTCTCATGTTTTTATTTTAACTTTATTAAATTTTTTTACATGAACTTTTAACCTGGGGATTTTACACTCAATGGAAACAACTTGTCACCTAGCCCTCCTTCTAGCGCCATTTGCTGATGGTGCTAGAAATCTACCAACCAAGGGGTCTCCCTGATGTGCAATGCCAATTAGACCTTACACAGTTTGGAGTAAAACCCCGTCCAAAATATTAAACCAATTACCAAGTATTCTAATATATTTTCCTTGGCTCTAATTATCTACAAGGGAATAATGTGTGGTGCCTTTCGAAAGTCGGAAGGTGTGCCTAGTGAGTGTTCAGTTGTAGGTGTGTCAAATTTCTTCTACTGCAGAGGGAAACAGAAAAGTGAGTATGTAAGAGAGAGGTAATAGTACCACCCAAGAAGAGACACACACAAATAAGTGGTATTTGTCTAACATCTAGCGGAATAGTCCACAAAATATGCGATGTTTATTACAACCAATCAATGAGAAAGATCGGTCTAGCATCCTGCAAAATATTCCATGCAGATGGGACAATAATAACAATCATTAAAACACATTCTCAATAATATAAGTACTAAAATAACATAAATAGTTCAACTACTTTAGCACATATGAAAGAAAACATGGAATAGAAATATATGCATAATAGTCTTACAAATATTCATAATCCATGCATGAAGAGAGTGTTAGTCATGAAGGCTTCTATTATTAAATAAAAGTTCCAAGACCCTTGTATACAATGAACATCACTCGCTCCAATAATGGAGCATTGGAGCCACTCATTTCCCCTGAAAAGGACTAGTTTGTCTCTCTAATGCCTTGCAAGAGGAGCCAAGGTGAAATGTACTTTTCTCTTACAATGCGGGTGTATACATAACAACGAGGAAGTGATGGGTCACCTTCCTTATGACTCTTCATCTACCATCATGTCCGTTTGACTTCCTATGACTTTTCAACTTTACATGACTCTTCATATTCCATACACGTCCTTTGTACTTCCACTTTACAATACATTTTCGAAACATAATTTACATCATTGACCACAATGGTGTGGCGTGTGACAACTTATGACATGACATGACATGACATTATTAGTATAAAATGCTTGATGATGTGGAAATTTCAAGCCATTGATTCTACTGTGTGTCACAATTCTACTTGATAATACTTTTATTTTCACCTTTTCATGGCTTAGTGATAAGGGATCTTCAATGATCTTAAGTCTTGAGTGGTGATAGTAAAATTGTGTCCCTTTGAGTTCTCTTGATTGACGAGCTTGCATACTCAGCTACAAGAATGTATTTCAAAATTTTGTGCTCCTTCATCTCCTTCTTCATCATCTCACCATTGCATCATAAGGAACCTATTTCTACAATTCACTCTTGATGAGACAACATTAGTCTGAAACACCCTAGTCTAAGATTGTGAATATTGATCCATTGACTGAGGCAGAACCAGATGGTAATCTGGGAAAGGGGCTCAATGAATGCACAATTATGCAATTCAGGCAGTCAAGTTGAGCCTTGAGACTACACAGAGTCCATTTCAGGTTGGGTTGAGGGAGAAAACTGTGCAATTCTAGAGATCAGTGTGATAGGCTGAGGGGATGAGCACTAGGTGAACACTATGAAGTTCTAGAAGAGAATGGATTCTATGTCATTTCATAATTATGAAATTCATGATCTAAAGGATGAGCTTGAGGCTAGATACTGTTTAATGTGACGGTAGGGATAGGCTAGGAGGAGGAATTGCAAAATTATGGGACTCAAGGTCAGGGTTTGAGCATTGAAACTCCCTAGTGTAGCAGTTTTGGGAGGCATGAAATACACATTGCACAGTTCCAATAGACAAGTTCATAACAATAGGACTGAGACTACGCAGTGTGAAGTTTAGGGAGGTTGGGTGATGCTAGGTTTCTTGATCGGGAAGCTTTTAAGAAAATGACTAAGTGTGGGATCGATGATACTGGTGTGAGAAATGATAATACTTCGACTATGATCACACACTTAGACTACTTGAAGACACAAAAACATATATCTTCTGGGACACAAGACAAGGCATTTCCCTCCATGAGACAAATTTATGACAACTTACAACAAGTGTGACACTTAAGATACACTTCGTGACAACTATGACGACACTTGTGTGACAATGCTTTAAACTTTGGAAATGAGTTTGATAGATTTTTACAAGGTTAGAACAACTCATTTACATAAATTTTACCTTTTGAAACCCCTAAAACAGGATTATATACACGATGCAACAACTAACATGTGAATATAGGACATTTTTCCTAGCTTGCAAAGGGGACAAAAACTCCTCAAGAAAACACATGGAATGAGTTTCAATGTTTGTGATGAAAATGTACAAGGCCATGGAAGGATCCGAAATTGAGCGTAAGCCATAATTTTGGAGGGTTTTATGGTAGTGAAAACAACTCATTTCCTACTGGGTTGGTGTTATGAGAAAATTTCGCTTACAATGATAAGATACTTTTTAACATAATAGGATTTTCCTAGAGTCTACCTAGAAGGCGTGTGTGAATAAAGTGATGTGAAGAAAAGAAAAAATATCCAATCATATATGAGAGATAATAAGGAAAACGTGGAAGGAGCTATCTTTTCTATCATGATAATTGGTCTTTGTTGGTGTAACCAACTTCAAAGAAATATTTCCCAAAAGTCTAGGCTCCTACTCCCTTCTTAGATTCCACACACATAAGAGGAAAACAAATTTCTATCTCCCTACAATAACAATATTAATGCATGAAAATTAAATCAATCATGAAATACACAACAGATATACATTCAAAATATATGGGTAAATATTTTAATTACTCTTGCATCAATAATAGGTTGAAGTACATGGATGATAACTCTTATTGCTCCTACCTTATTCAATGTCCTAACCTTTTTACTCACTGGCATCGTGACATGTTTTCATAAGTTTATCTCAGAGAAATTGCACCAGCATTTTGGCATGCACTCTTGTTCCTCCTTTTGTGACTTATGGAGAGATTTTTTTTAACCTAGAATATTCTCGAATGTATCTTAGGTTATGATCAAACATGAACAAATCAATCATGAATTGATTAGACATGACCAAATCAATCTTATCCATTTAGAAGTTTCATTGCATTTCTCCATCCCAGTGGTAGAATGACATTGTTAGGCTCTATTTTTCCTAAGTACACTAACAAGGAGTGTTGCTAGGTCTACTACTACTCCTCCAAAACTACATAAAAGCATTGAAGGCTCAAAATATAATTTTTGGAGTGTTCCACTATGCACATGATACATTGACTTGACAGGTGTTGTTTCTCTTCATTTAAACCTTAAGGGGAACCTTTTTGAGCTATGATAGGTTCCCCCTAATGTACAAGAGAATATTATTTCAAAAATAATTTAAAATAAGTATACTAGTGAGTGAGGAAGAGAGAGAGAGAGACAATGGACAAAAAATTGCAAAAGCTTAAAATCATAGTCAAATACATAAACAAGTACATCCCCAAGGTAGGCATACCCATACTCAGTACTGAGATAATAAAGAATGGATTCCCACACAAGATGCCATAGGATGATGTCATCAAGGACTGGTCTGATACAAAATATATCTCTAACAAAATGGTTATTTGTAGGGTTGGACACTAATGTTAATGTACCTACTGATGGTCCTCATAGTGCATAATACATTCTCCAATTGCAACTAGGGAGTAAATGGTCATGAGTGAGATAGCCCCATGCCCAAAGGTCTTAGAATCTTCCCAATGGTATGGCCCTACTTGTTATAGACCTTTTTGGGCACTGCAACCCCAATCATAAATGTCCATAAACCAAAGGCTCCTAAGTCCCTAAAACTATTGCTTCACTCCCTAAAGGAACAAGGTCAGCTGATTACATCATCTCCCAGAAGTTCTCCACAGAAAACTGCTCAGAACTGGACCATATAGAATTCCCAGTGCAGAGGGTGTGATGCATCTCACCTACTCAATGTAAAGGGTGTGATGCATACTGGAATTAAAGCCCTTCTGTAGGGTGTGATGGGAGAGAATGGACAAATGGCAGAGACAGTTTGCGAGGTGGAGGATCATAGAATCTTCCAGAAACTTCTCCTCTGACACTTGCCTCTTTGAATTCACCCAGCGATGAGTAAGAGATCATCAATCTCCAAGTGGAATCAAGAACTATCAGAGAGAGGACAATAATCAAAATCCCAGAAGCTGACTCACCCCCCTACAATCATCTATATATGGATCCCTCATCACAGAGATCTAGAGGCTGGAATCTTGCATCTTATAAGGAAGTGCTATTAGTTTCCTGGTGCAACATCATAGTGTTGGGAGATCTAAGCTTTACATGAGGTGAAGAAGGGCTTTCTTGCTGGAGGATGATGTTGGGTCAGAACAATTGGTTGTAATCCTCTTTGCTATTCATGATATTAATAAAGATATTCAAGTTTTCCTCCACATTCTTGTATATTTGATTATATATGCATTTGTGTGGTCAATACATATCTGGTCCTGTATTGCTTATGATTGTAGATCTCTGTTCTTAGATAGTATTATGTTGCTTTGATTCCACCGGTGCTCTTTGAAGCTGGGTAGACGAAGAATAAGCAGCAAAGATCTATCATAAAGGAGGGGAACCAAGCAAGGAACCAAGCGCAAGATTGAGGTTGGTGTCCTTTGTTCCCCTCTTATCTACTTCTCATAAAGGAAAGCGAAATTAGATTTAGTTTGTTTGTTTCTAAGATAGCTACTAGTCTTAGTGGGACTAGCAGCTCCAAGTGGACACTAGATTTCCCGATAACAAAATGGCGACTCCGCTGGGGAGCGAATATATTGTTTGCTAGTATATATTTGTTGGTTTTATAAAATTACAGATGGAGTCTGAAGTCAAGCCAGCTAGCCTTTGAACTGCATTTGCTATGCAAGTGCAAAGTAGATTAATGTTGCTTCAGTCTATCTTCAGGTTTTGTTTATAAATTGAAAAATCAATCTGCAAACACTCTAATTGCCCTAGTGGTGGCTCTAGTAACCTCATTAGATCAACCCATGTGATTTATATTTACTGAACATCACTTGCTCGGCCTAAATTCCTGAACCAAGCAGTAAATTGTGACCAAAGACCAAGTAAAAGTGTCACACTAGTACCATCGCACCCTCTCTTCAAGGAAATCTGTATGCATTGTACCTGCCATGTGCAGTAGGTGAGGTGCATATTGGATTCCCTGCATAACAGGTGCGATGGTCAGAGAAGGTTAGTTTTGCCTTCAGACTTTGGTTTTTCTTCACTCTCTTCAGCTCTATTCAGTAGTTTTGTTGTCTGTGATCAGTATACCTCTGTGGAAACCCCCTTCCTTTCCATCATTCCACCTCCATTGTGCAAAGAACTGTAAATGTTTTTATGTATTGTGCGCCATTTTCAGTTCTCTTTTACAAACAAGTAGCGTAATCAGACTGTTGTTTCTTGATATGGAAGTGTCACAAGTGTTGTTTTCAGTCATAGAACAGAATCCTATTGTTCTTGATGGCAGATTATACTGTTACTCTTGTATGTGATTTGAATTAGTAGTTTTTCAAGTGTCGAAAACAATTTTCAATTCTAAATTGCAAAGTGTCGCCATTATCTTCACTTCGTTTTGAAGAGAAATTTGTTAGTATTGTCGCTTTGAAAAGATAATTCAGATTTGTACTTAGCATTCTTCTTATCATTCACACATTAAGAAGGCTGAAAACAAATACATGCATGTGCATTTGCATTCAGATTGCTTGTTGATTTGGTTTAGGACAATGCATTTAGTGTGTGCTCTGTGCTCTTTGTTGAAAGAATTATGTTTTTCTTTCCTTAGTAGCTAGGATTTTCATTGCAAAAGAAAATTAAACGATTGTTTATCATCTTAGACTGCATTTTAGGAATTGTATATCTACATCATATGGTGAACCTGAAAGGCAAATTTCTTAAGCAATATCAACTGTAAAATAAATTCAATGAACATAAAAACGCTTTGGAACCTAACGCACAACATCTAGAAGTCTAGGCTAGAGACGTATTCCGACGTCATTAAGCCCGGTAACTATCGCTTTCATTGCTGGTTGGGTGATTCCTCCTCTTTGAAATGACAAGTGCCAGTATGGACTTGTACTCCCACGTACCGTCGAGTATATATTGGGAGACCACAATAGGCTATATCCTTTATCCTTAGGAAGCTGTGTTTTCCACTCTATCGATCGCAATGCACTGAACACAACATTCGGGAAGATTGAGTACTGTACTATAAAAAGTATTCTGCAGTTTTGCGATTGGTTTGGTAATCCCTCTGTCTAGATTTCCAGAGTAGTCTCTTTCGTTCCTTTTCAGACTCCTTAAAGGAAAAGGTCCATCTGAGCACTTGTCACTTCAGGCTCATTAAAAATCGAAGGTGACTAGAGTCATCTTTTGTTTTTTGTTGACTCTCAAAAATTGAAAAAAAAAGTTGTGTCAAAGCGTCTAAAATTTATTTTAATCGGAATAACATCACCGTTCCCTCGTTGGTCTTTAGGTTGAAAAAAATGGTGTTGGGTCCCTATAATACTAGTGATTACCCAATTACTATGGTAGTTGTACCCCTTATTAATATTGTTGTGCCCCTATTGCCCCCATATTGTTATTACTGTGCCCCATAGAATCCCTCTATTGTTATTTTT
>APFE030344553.1:6585-28291 GCA_000404065.3 Pinus taeda | reverse complement strand
CTTTCCTTTATGAAAATAGATAAGAGTGGAACAAAGGAGACCAACCTTAGTCTTGCGCTTGGTTTCCTTGTTCGATTCCTCTCCTTCCTGATAGACCTTTGCCGCTTCTTCTTCATCTGCCCAGCTTCAAAGAGCACATGTGGAATCAAAGCAACATACTACTATCGAAGAACAAAGATCTATATTCATAAATAACACAGGACCAGATATGTGTCAACCATACAAATGCATATATAATGAAATATACAAGAATATGGAGGAAAACTTGAATAGCTTTATTAAGATCAAAAGTAGCAAGAGGATTACAACCATATGTTTTGACCTAGCATCATCCTCCAGCAAGAAAGCCCTTCTTCACCTCAAGTAAAGCTTAGATCACCCAACACTATGAAGTTACACCAGAAAACCAACAACACTTCTCTACAAGATACAAGATTCCAGCCTCTAACCTCAGATCTTTGGGATGAGAGATCCATATATAGATTTTTGCAAAGGTGTGAGTCAGCTCTGGGCTTTTTATTAGTGTCCTCTCTCTGATAGTTCTTGGTTCCACTTGGAGATTTCATTGATCTCTTACTCATCCTTGAGCGAATTCTGAGAGGCAAGTGTTATATGAGAAGTTTCTAGAAGATTCCTTGATCATCCACTTAACAAACTGTCTCTGCCACTTGTCTATTCTCGTCCATCGCACCTTGTAGAAGGACTTTTCAGTATGCATCATACCTCCCGTGTGTATTAAATGAGATGCATCACACCCTCTGCACTGGGCATTCAGTATGGTCCAGGTTTGACCATTTCTGAGCAGTTTTTAGATGAGAACTTTTGGGAGATGATGTAATCAGTTGACCTTGTTCCTTTAGGTAGTGAAGCAACACTTTTAGGGACTTAGGAGTCCTCAGTTTATGGACATTTATGATTGGGGTTGCAATGCCCAAAAATGTCTATAACACTAACTTTGTTTTTTTTTTAGCTTTTCAATTTCAGTTATGCTTTGATTTCAGTCTTGTTCAATTGCTTTGTTAAGTTAGTTTAGAAATCAAATCACTCATGTCATTGATGGTTACCTCTGAAAGCTATAGCGAGACTACTGGCGAGGGATCGAATTATGAATGTGTGATTTGATTTTAGTTTTACTTTTCTGCAATTAGATATTAAATTGCTCATATCATTGACGATTACCTCTGAAAGTCATAGCGGGACTACCGGCGAGGGATCAAATTATGAATGTGTAATTTGATTTTAGTTTTACTTTTCTGCAATTAGATATTAAATTTCTCATATCATTGACGATTACCTCCGAAAGCCATAGCGGGACTACTGGCGAGGGATCGAATTATGAATGTGTAATTTGATTTTAGTTTTACTTTTCTACAATTAGATATTAAATTGCTCATATCATTGAAGGTTACCTCTGAAAGCCATAGTGGGACTATTGGCGAGGGATCGAATTATGAATGTGTAATTTGATTTTAGTTTTACTTTTCTGCAATTAGATATTAAATTTCTGATATCATTGACGTACCTCCGAAATCCATAGCGGGACTACTGGTGAGGGATCAAATTATGAATGTGTAATTTGATTTTAGTTTTACTTTTCTGCGATTAGATATTAAATTGCTCATATCAGTGACAGTTACCTCTGAAAGCCATAGCGGGACTACTGGCAAGGGATCGAATTATGAATGTGTAATTTGATTTTAGTTTTACTTTCCTTGCAATTTTTAATTTCTTTGAGTGCAATAGCTTAACTTTTATTTCCATATTTAGACAAGTAGCAGAGACAGTGATTTCATGATCAATATTTCATCTTTTGTTTGATTTAAGTAGCTACATATTTACACTTTTGTTTAAGTACTAATTCCATCAATAACATGTTTTGAGATCTTTTGAAGTGCTAAGTTTTGGAAGTTACCATTAAGGACATAAACCTTGTCCTGAAATCTACATCCATACTTGGCCTTTAAAAGTATTCTCAAGACCTTAGAATAGGATTTCCATTTGCATTAAACACTTTAGGAAACCAACAAGAACAAAACCCCAAAAAAAACATAAACTATAAAACAACGAAGTAAGAAAAAGGTTAACTAAGCACATATGGTGCACCACACTTCATCAGTTTACGACACCTGAATCGATAATTTATGTAGAGCAATTTAAGACGTTAAATTGACTAAACAATTAGTTCGAATTTGACAATCGAAAACTAATCTAAAAGGTGGTTTTACCATATTCAAACCATGGTACTCTGGTTCAATTTAATAGCGTTCAAGTTGCTCAAAAGAACCACAAATTCACTACTCCAGAACATAGTGACAATTCCTGCACGAGTCTTTGAAACCGATACAACAAGAATGCAAAAGATAATGAACAAATCACACAACAATTGAAGCCACAATGTAAAAATTCTTAATCTAAATCGATTCAACAAGTTACAAGCTCTCAAATTAACCCAACGCATGGGAGTAAAACTATAATTCATAACAATTCATAAGCTAAAATCTATTTTGTTTAATCACATGGTTTCATTTCAATCTCAAACCATACAAACTCACAAATGCATTTGTTGTTCATTTATGCTATTAATAGAGAAATACCTTCCAGTTCACATATATTGGAAAGTACATGTGGGTTTTGTAGATTTTAACCCTGTACAAAAATTACCTACATATGAATTCTAAGAACAAAAAGTAAACAATGAGAGATCATAACACATAGAAAACATATACACAGAGATTCTCCCCTGGATCCCAAAACCGATACTACCAACTTGATTTTTCATTATGTTCCTTTCAATGTTACAATACATATCTATACATTCCGAAGCATTCAATACCATGGACCGAAAACCATCACGTCCAAAACTATGTGTGAAAACCATGCACAAAACAATAGGTAGGTTCACCCACCTAATATAGGGTCCAAAAAACCCGGGGTGTTGCCCTAGACCCCATAGAGAGGGGCTAACCGCCCCCTTCAAACCCCCTGTGACCCCCCCACTGCGCAACGAAGGGGGGGCTCTGCCCCCCCTCTAACCCCCCAGTTAATTAGGAGGGCTAGTCGTGGAAAGAATATAACACAACCCAATAGGTTTGCAAACTTCAGAACTATATTTACACAGAGAAACAAAGATTTACTCTCTTGTCCTCCTAATTAGCTTCTAGGCACTCGTTCTTTTTATTTTCGAAAAGAAAAAACTGACTATGGAAACCAAGAGTCACAAATGTGAATTGATTCCCCTTATCCAAAAAACAAGGGAACTAAAAATTATATTTACAATAGAAAATAACTTCTCTAATCTATTTCTAAAAAAAAATCAAAATTCACTCCTAATTAAATATTTAAAATTTCCTAACAAAACGTTTAAACTCTTTTTCTTTCCCAACATTACCATGTCACCATCCCATCACATTGGTAAGCTCTTTTCCATGCTTCATTAAATTCTTTGTGTGGCCTATGAACCTACATCAACTTGGAATTCTACCAAATGTTTGAGATTTCTTAGTAGCAAGTAGCAAATCTAGCCCCATTATGTCAATCAAACGAAGAAAAATTTCAATCGACCAATCGTCTAGTCTAGGGCTCTTATCCCTAGCAAATGATTTTAATATACCCACCATCTTTTCATAAGTGATCGGTCTAATGAATATCACATTGGCTTACACATAAAATATAATGGGATATTTATAGATGACCTATAGTTTGATCCAAATGGAAAGTGGCATCCACCCATGGTATTGCAAGTGGCATCTATCCATGGTATTCATTCCCCCATGGTATTTATCCATCCATGGTATTCATCCACCCATGGTATTGTAAGTGGCATCTACCCATGGTATTCATTCAACCATGGTATTTATCTATCCATGGTATTCATCGACCCCACGAGGGCTTCACTCAATGAACCTCTAACATAACATGTGTGTTCATGGCATCAAACAATACCCTTAATTTCACTACATATTGGAAAATACCTCTGAAAATCACATTATTTAATCCCCTACCAGTATGAACTCAATACACCTTCTCAATTTAAAAAACCCCTACTTTCACTAGTTATTATAGGTATCCATTTTTTCATTAATATTTTTTATACCCCTTTATATTTTGTCATTAACTTTGAAATCCATTTTTATACCTGCCAATATAGAAACCCTTTACCCCCTATATATGCCCCAATATATTATGTCATTTTTTCCTCAATATATATCCCCGAATATAAACCCATGTGGTATGATATTTCTCCCTAAGGGGAGCCAGTGTGATCCACCCATGGAATTTACCCATGGTATTGTAAATGT
Organism: Pinus taeda; assembly: GCA_000404065.3. Taxonomy (NCBI): domain Eukaryota; kingdom Viridiplantae; phylum Streptophyta; class Pinopsida; order Pinales; family Pinaceae; genus Pinus; species Pinus taeda. The sequence continues at coordinate 23,993 of APFE030344553.1, read as the reverse complement.
CATCCACCCATGGTATTCATCTATCCATGGTATTTATCCATCCATGGTATTGTAAGTGATATCTACCCATGGTATTCATTCACTCATGATATTTACCCACCCATGGAATTTACCTGTGGTATTGTAACTAAAAAAAAGACTATAAGTAGAAAGTCACATTTTGTAAAAGGACAAATTTTCCACCACAACGTAGATTTTATAGTGATTCTTTGTTTTAATAAAAAGTTTCTTTTTGGTTTTGTTTACTATGTGTTCTCATCTCTTTTTCTCGCATTTGAATTTTTCATATTGTAGGGGGCTCCCCCCAAGATTCAAATCAATGGTATTAGAGCAGGTTACGTCTCCATGGGAATGAGGGTTTGAAGCATATTTCAGTTTCAAAGTTTTGCAACAATCTTCAACAAACTTCATGCAAGTGCTACGACATCCCCAAAGCATTTCAAAAGGTTCCAAATATCTCATTTGAAATTATTTTCTGTTAGCTCAAATGGGTTTTCTATGGAATTTGATTTCATTTCCCATTTTGAGAGATATGAGAAATTAAAGTTACACATGACTGGAACGTTTCACAGCCGCACGTACCATGAGTTTCCAGAATCATTTTCTCACTCCACGGGTCATAAAAATTCAAGTGTCTTATATCAATGGGAACATCTCTTCAATACCTCAAATGGGTCTTTGACAAAGTTGGATTTCAACGCCTGTAGCAGAAGTTATCAACAAAGTTGCAACAATAGGTATATAATGTGAAAGAAGAATTTAAAACATCTCATTGGATAGGAGAATCTACTAGATAAGCCACAATACTTTTACCAAGTAGAATAACAAGCATCATGGATATGGTTCACCCACAAACCCAAAGGTATGGGTCTTCTGCACAAAACCCTTGTCATTGAAGTCCATTTGCTAGGGCGCACACTGTTAGTATCATAGTTGGTCACAAGCATTATAGGGTATCTCTATCCACGAATCTTCGTTTGTGATGGTTGTGAGTCATCTAGAAACACATGCTTCATCAAATTTCATTTTCTAGGCCACACGATGTTAGCATCATAGTTGGTCACAAGGATTATATGGTATCTCTATCCTTGGATCTTTATTCATCACGGTTATGAGTTAACCACACAAAACTCTTTCCTTTAGTGGCTCTTTATATTCAGCAAAGGCTTCTCCAGAGGGAACTTCATGCAATGGGGGCCATTTATTCTTAATGGGGGAGAAATAATCTGAATGGACAGTGGAATCCACCCATCATATTCATCCACCCATGGTATTGTAAGTGGCATCTACCAAAGGTGTTCATTCACCCATGGTATTTATCCACCCATGGTATTCATCCTATTGAAGAAGGTGTAACTAGGTTTAGTATTCACAATGACATGACCTTTGTATTTGATGTAATGAAAGGAAATAAATTATTTTTTTTATCTTGCTACATGGGTTTCATGAGAAAGAAGTGTCACTAGGTGAAACACTTCTTCTTGATGTCTTTAGGATTTATTTTATATGTCAAGGAGTCATGTCATGTGTATAGAAACTCTTCATGAGTTTGTGTAAATGTATATAAGTCTTGAACAAGTGTAACAACCATCCAAGACCAAGATCTATGTCTCAAAACAAGCCTTCCAAAGTATGCAAGCAAATCTATAAGGAAATACTTAATGTCGGCTCAAAATATGAATTAAATACATAAATAAATTTTATGTTGGTTGATAAAAAGACCCATCAGTTCATGGATGTAGGTCTGTAAGAACCTTATCCTAGGGTCTTCTAACAGATCTATTTCTGATGAATTTAGATGCAATAAGAGGCAATAATTTACTTTCTTACAAGACTTTTAAACAAATAAAATTTTACCATTTACATTCTAATCCTTATAACTTACGGAGAACATTTCATTATAATAAATTTACCTAAGTAATCTATAGAGGAATACCTGTACCAGTGGCTGGTGGAGATTCCTTTGAGGTGTTTCTCCTGTTGAACGCTCCTCTTGACTAACCCAACTGGATTTACCTCCCAACCAACTAGGAAATAATTCCTAGCCCAGGAAACCTCCACAGGTTCCCTAGCCCTCCGAGCCCAAGTCCAACCAAATGTAGTGTGTGTGTCCAAGAAGAATGATATAGACCAAGATAAACAATATTTCCCTCCTCTCAACAACCCAAGAAACCTCCACAGGTTCCTAAGGTCTCCAAAAATCACAACAAATCTTAAAATCACAACCAACCACACAATCATAAGCAAAAACCAACCTCCTTTTCTCCCTTCCCCCTTCCCTTTTATACCCTCCCTCTCTTCTCCATCTCAACCACCTCTAATTAATGTCATTAACTTCCCATCCATCCTTACAGTTGACTTCTCTTCTCCCAAGTAAAGTTGGGAGTACATTTGGAAATGTGACATGAATATAAAATTGGGAAATTAATGGGACAGGACCATGTCTTCTCCCAAGTAAATCTGAAAGTACATTTTGGAATGTGAGATGAATATATATATTGATAATTAAATGGAGAGGACTATGTCTTCTCCCAAGTAAATGTGAGGGTACATTGGGGAATGTGAGATGTAATTAAATGGAGAGGACTATGTCTTCTCCCTAGTAAATGTGAGCGTACATTGGGGAATGTGAGATGAATATATATATTGATAATGAGTTGGAGAGGACCATGTCTTATCCCTAGTAAATGTCAGGGTACATTGGAGAATGTGAGATGAATACATATATTATTTGAAATAATGGAAGGAGACCATATCCTACCTAAGATTCAATTTGAGAAGGTAAGCTGGGAATTTCAATAATAGAAATCATGAATTTTATATTAGACCAATATTTCTCAATATTTTTAGATAATGTACATTAATAAAATTTGCAGGATAAGATTTAAGTGGGGCATTACATACACCCCTCCTTCAGAAAACTTCGTCTTGAAGTTAGAATGAAAAGATACAAGGAGTTTGGAAGCATAGCAAATCAGAGAGAGTTATAGCAATAAAATTTGATAAGTCAGACAATGACATTACTTCCCATCAAGATTCTCCAATTGATCTATATCCTCCTATCCATCCTGACCTACTTCCGTCCCCACCCTATCCGTCCTTTGCTACTTTATCAGTGACAACGGCCATACTAACCACTGATAAAACCGACATGGTGGAAGCATCGAATACATCGACCTAACTTCTCCAGTAGGCAACTGGCAATCGTCATCACACATCTAGGGGAGCGTGTCCACCACTGCCCTCCCACAATTCCAGGTTTTGGACCATGGTGGGAAATGCCTCCACCCCTCCTTCAGAACTAGGGTCAACACCCTAACACAGACCACACTACAGAGCTAGTTGGACTTGTCATCGAATAATCCAGTCAGGTCGTTGTGCCACCTATCATTTTTATTTTACTCGTGTCATAAGAGTGCATATAAAGTAGATACCAAATGTAATAGAACAATGTACATCGTACCTTTCCTCATTTGTCGTCTCGAACTTCCCCAATGGAATAGTAGATCTTGGTTATCATACGGTTCTTTCCAATCTGTAGTTTAGTTCTCATCCATGCATATATATAACCACAAAATATATATAGGTACATGATCTTAAACATCATGTTTATTAAGCCCACTTTCCATGTGTCAATTTTTGTTGTTCATACTGGAAATAAATCTTACATCAGATAAATCATAATTTCACTAAGTCATTGATTAGATAAATCATATCTATATAAGCCTATACGATGCAACAATAACTCTGACAAGTCATGTACTAGATAAATTGTAACCAAGTAAGTCATACATTTGGTCATACATCCAACATTTCCATCATCAATACCAAATCCATCAATTGATTTTCACATGTCCAACCAAATGTATATAATGTTCATAAATAAATAACATGGAACTGCAAAATAGCTTGTATATGTTGTTCTATTATACTAACAACTTGGACTATTATACTAACAACTTGTATATGTTGTTTTGGAATTTGCCAATGTGGGAAAAACTCGTGCTTTCTTTCACAAACTAATAACTAGCACACGATTGTGAAATTTTGGCATCTAATAACAAGGTGTGAGCATGGGAACTTAGGTACAGCAATTCATAATTAAACCTACAAAAGATGAATAGGAAAATTACCATTGGTTCTATGCACTATCAACGCAGATTTAGAGGGCTTCAAATCGATAAACATAGGCCTGTTTATTTTTGGCATTGGTGGTTAGTTTTGGTCTTGGCTTTCCACATCAAGAAGACCAAGCCTTGGAGCCAATAAGTAGATCCTTTCATTGTCACGGTTATGATTAGTAGCAAAGAAGGTAATGCACTCAGAACTGCATCTAGATTCTAGAATATAGAATAGGATTTATTTATAAAAATATCTCTGGTGGTGAAATGAGTAGGCTATAAGTCCCTTGTTTACTCTCTTATCTTACAGTTTCTCCCACTTTGCTAGCAGAGTAAGAATTCATACATGCATCCAGCCCTGAGCCTTAAAAAATATAAGCTTCTGAATTGATGAGTGAAATTTCTAGAGTGACCCGAACATAAAATAACCAATTTGGGATCCAAAATGCCATCTCCCTTTCTTTCAAGTCAGAACTTTGACCATTATTCAGTTCATCATTTCTAAAGCATCATTATATAGTACTCCACTAGAATTAAAAAAAAAAAAAATCCACCCATTTTTTTTTGAAGAACCAAGATCATCGATATAAGTGTAAAGTATAAATCATGCAATTACAACTTTTCTGACTATATTGAACAATATTAAGACTCTCAATGAGCATTTTGAAAATTGTCTCAAAAGGTATTCAGACATTTTATTAAATCTAACCTATCTATTAGCATCATTCACTTTAATCTACTTTATTCTACCAGTGTTCTCCTTAATGAAGCCATTGTGCAGCAGAAGAATAGTTTAATTTTAAAATTTAAAACACAATTTGATATCCTTTGTCCTGACTAGTGCATTTGAACTCCTAGCATATCTTCTTAATGATTACGGGAGGCACATCCTTTGAATTTTTCAACAAAGAAACTAATTAATTTATAATATGTATAACAAAGCAGTTTAATGTTCAACTTGTCTAATTTTACATTTGGCATTAGGTATATCTGAATAAATTGTAGTGCTTCTTTGGAGGATTATCATTTAAAGGTTCAAGAAGCTACGGGTTGCATACAACAAAAAGTTACCTCTCAAAACTATGAAATTACAAAATGCAATCAAACGATTGAGAAAACTCCAAGTACATTATTATCTAACAAACTTTCCCATTAATTTAAGATTTTCACTTGGATGACTATATGTTTGAGCTGGGTTCAACTTTACCTTTGTTATCAGTCAAAACTTTGTATTTTCTATAAAAGGTTGAGCTGTTTTTGTACAAAATGAAAATATAATTGAAAGTTCAGGTTGAATCTCAAAATGAAACTTTACTTCTCGAATCATAGGTTTCCAACAATAATCCCTTGAAAATAAACTGTTTAGACAAGAAAGTGCAACACTTCAGGCTAAGAAATAGTATTTGCAAAAAAAACGGTGAAGATATTTTTCTTTGTGTCAATTTCTAGGATTGGTTTTAGGAGCATGAAACCCAAACTAACTGACATGAATTTAGTGGAATAGGTAGAAGACTTGGAAACTACATGTGCAATCTAATTATCTCTATATCTCCAATTTCCAGATATCCACGCAAGGACCTATAGCCTAACTGAATATCACTAATTATTAATAGAAGCATATTAGATTTTTTGTATGATGCAATGGGATTATTATATCACTTATTCATAACATGACCACTTCTTGAGGGGATGTTTTCATATCAATAAGTTATCTCTGTAGGTGGTTATATGAGAAATTAACAGATATATAACTAGTGAATTGCAAGTTTCCTTAGACCTAGAAAATCATAACTAGCTACTAGATCCTTAAGTGATAATATATGACTGGAAATGCTAGAAAGTATTCTTCCCTAAACACCAGATCCAAGTTATTTAATGGCCGTAAACTCCTGAACCCTTCCTAATATACCAACTTTGCCAGCTTGCCCATTGACTTCCTTTTTTAATCTTAAAAATGTATTTCAGGACTAAATTTATTCTTATCTAAAGATGTTTGAGAGGTCTTTTGTTTTTCAAATAATTTTTTATTTCGAAGAGGGAATTCCCATGTCTTCTCTAGAGTTCCATTAGTGCCTTCTAATGTTTGACTGATAATAATCGTGGTTCTTTATTAGTGTAATCTTCATCTTTACTAGATAAAACATTTACTAATGATAGTCATTTGAGCCTAAAACATAGGTTTTTGGATAGACCTAAGATAGTGACAATTATTAATAGGGTTAAACCCTTCAGATATTCCATGGCTCCAACATTCTCCAAATTTATCTACATATCCTATCTTTTCTAGAGGATTTGTAGGTTTTCATGGAAATACATCCTATGTGTTATCAATGCTTCAGGATATTAGATGTGATCAAGAATATTCAAAATTGTTATCCCTTGAACCATGTGATATTAAAGATCTGGATGAATCTAGATCCTCTCCATTGACCCAATCATGATGAAGAACATCTAATGATTTGATTGAAATTGTACAATATTTGTCTTCCACATATGAAGAAAAATCTGTTTGCGTCAACTTCCATTGTCACTCCTTCAAAGTAATCATGCGTGGCTACACATTCAACTCAAGCGCATGGCTACACATTCAACTCAACTAAAAGGCATTATTTCTGACTTCTTGTCAACATAGTTATGAGACCTTGGGTATTCCATCAAAAAACCCTAAGAAGAGATACTAAAGAGGTGATTGTTATAATTCCACCAGCAAGTTTCACTTGTTTTGTAAGTGGAATTGTTATGCCCATAGAAAGAGTGGTCATCATCTATTGCTACCCTTGATTTCCAATCAAGTACCAAATCAAGGATTTCTTTATCAATGTAATTTGTAATATTTGTAATGTCTTAATCAACAAGGTCAAGTTCAGCAACAATTTTGCAAGCAAAACTAATGGTTGTATCCTCTTCCACATCAAAAAGAATATATATATATTATTATATATATATATATATATATATATATATATATATAATATATAAATATTATATAATATTATATATATATTATATGAATATATATATATATATATATATATACATACATATATATACAACTATATATATATATAATACATATAGAAACATAATATAAATACATATATATATACATACATATATATAGAAATAGATTAATATAATATATATATATATATATATAATATATATATAATATATAATTATATATATAATATTATATATTATATATATATATATATATATATAATATATATATGCAGAGCATCTGCAAGATGTATTGAATATGGTAATTAACATGGGTGAAAAATAGAATAGGAACTAGTTGATAGAAAGTAGAAAGATAAAGTCTTAAAATGCAATGTGCTAGTTGGGTTAGGATTTAGGATCTACTGGTAGGCTCATGGTTTACTAGTGCAATATAAAATTCATTACCTTCTGTGTCCATAATTCATATATTAAAAACATTGTGTTATGCTCTCCCTTCTTGCCTTTGATAGTGAAATTTATGTTGTGAGACATATTATCCCATCTAAAGCATGAGAGCACATGTACAACATTTTGGTGTTTCTAATTTTCATAGGGGGCAGAAATCCCATTCTTGTTATGCACTTGCACAGAACATTAGATTTGGTGTGCTTTATGAACATTTTGAAAAGCTTCAATGTTAGGCTTTCTTAATAATGGGCCAAGTTCCCCCAGATCACCTTTGTAGAAATCTAATACGGAAAACGAATATTCTAAGCCATGCTCATCAGCTTGGAGAAATGGGTCCATTAAGAGCTCCATTACAAGAAGCCTTCTAGAAATAGTGGCCAAGAATTTCTGAATAAATTTTCTCACTTGAGGATCCTTCACTTTGTATAGAGATGCTAGTTTTTACTCCTTAGTATCGGTTCAAGAACTACAATTTAATCCCAAAATTCTTGTATAAACAATAGCTAAACAAGATAGTTTCTAAGCTGAACTATAAATGATGAAAACTTCTCAATTTCTCATTTCATAGAAAACTGGGAAAAATTATTAATGAAAATATTATCATCTTATAAATTATGCTCTAAAATGTTGGACATAGAAAAAGGTGACAATGAAGAAGCTCAATTCAGGGCTACAATGGGGTAACTGAAGAAATGGATTAAACATGTTACATGATGGCATTGTAAGTCCTACGTTAAGGAAAATTACCTCACATCTAATTCAGCTATGAAAATGTCTCCAAAATCATCTTGAATTTGATCCAACCAGAAACCTGAAGCACTACAAATATCATTGTTGGATAAAACAATCACTCTACAAAAGAAATTTTGATTGTTGTCAATATAATAGAAGATACATATCACAATTGGTTACAGTAAGTCCACAATATGACATCCTCCTTATGTAAAAAGGAGAAGTTTTGATGGAGTAATCCAAAATAAGGAATTGAAATAGCAAAGATTACGATTAAGTAATTAAAAACAACCCTAAAACCTATGCAAGAAAGGGGTAGAGATAAACTTTTCTATTTGAAACGAGTGAAGTGATTAATAGGACCAAAGAGATTAGTGGATGGACTAGTATTAGATACTACTTTGTCAATTTCAGTGTTCAAATTGGCCAATAAGTGGTGTCCACAAGATTAAAAACTAGGTCTCCTCAAGGAAAGCACCCCAAGTTACTATTCAAATAGCGGGCCATGGACGATAGAGAATAATTTTATCATGACGATGAGAAGAAACAAAACTAAAGTAGAATTAACTTACAAAATAGTTTTTAAAACAAAATTTGTCATACTTTGATCAAGTTGATGCAACAAATATATTGAGGAAATAATTCCGCTATCACACACATCTAGATTGGCGTTCATTACAAGAGAGAGAATTTGGTGAGTGAGTTTATATGAAATCATTTGTTGGTTTACAACCTGACTTATGGACAATGGAAGTATATACTTAGCCACAAGAGTTAGGATAAACACATCAATCTCATGGGAAAGTTATAAATGTAATGATAAAAATTCCAATAAGAACTGTTGACACCTAATCATCGGGATTGGGTGAATATAATGTAAATAAATAAATAAGTAATATGAACAGTCATCAGGAGATGAAGTGAACAATCTCTCCCTCATGTATATAATGAATACCTACTTGAAGGAATAAGATATATGAATCAATTTTGGTTAAGGAGTTACTGCCTGGTCTGACATGGTATCAGAGCCAGCTCCCAAAATAGTTGTAATTCCCTTCTGCCTACTACTCTCTGTCCACTATCTACTGTGCTCTTTGTCCTCTCTGTCCTCACTGCCTCTCTGCATGCCTACTGCGCAGTCTATCTACTATTCTTACTGCCTAAATTCAGAAAGCATTGAGTATAGCAGTGATTGTGAAGAACGCTGGTGTGGTGAGCGATTGTGTAGAACGCTGGTGCAGTGAGCGATTGTGAAGAACATTGCTCCTGAGATTAGATTGGTGAAGACCAAATTCTGATAGCTCTGTTTCTTTTTCCATGTAAAACAATTCAAGGTGACTGGTGTCTATGGCTTTTCATTTGAAGTAGTCAAGCTAGTTTTTGTTACTAGTTCTCATTCGATGTAGAAGGACATGGCACATGCAGAACGCTGCATTGAACTATTTGAAGAACGCTGCATTGAACTGTTGCTTTTTCCATGTAAAAAAATTCAGGTTCTCATCTGATGCAGAAGGAGATGGTATCAAAGTGGAAGCACTGGTATATATATGTTGAGTTTTTTTGGCTATACTTTGTTTTGGCATTGTATTGAGCTGTTCATGGCATATGTTAAATGGTGTGCATTGAATATTAAACCATTTTGCATGCTGGTCTATTGGTCGAATCACATGATATGCGTTGAACTGTTTTGAAGGGTGTTGAATATTGAAGTGTTCATGGCATATGTTAAATGGTATGCGTTGAATAGTGAATTGTTTTGAATATACTAGCTACATGTAAATTCAAAGTTGCATTGCTCATTACGGTGAATTTAAGTTGGGAGTGTTGCATGAAGGACCACTATCACACTGCTGGAACGTTGTTGGAACTCTGATATATATCTTTGTTGTATGCGTTGTAAAGCTTTGTGTCCAACACTCTACAGTTTTTATATATTTTTATGGTATATTTAGACTGCCATATATATATATATATCTATATATATCTACACAGTCACTCACCATGTATTTTGGCTATCTCACCCATATATTCTATACTTTAACGTTGTCCAGATGAATGCCAATTGACATTTGAATTTTCTCTCCCATCTTATTTTTTTCCCATTAAGAGTAAAAGTTTTGCAGCATAAATTTTTTTGTTACAGAATGCATTCAATCATATCCATTGTGTGAATAGTTCTCACTGGTAAAGAGAACTATCCTGAGTGGTCCCGAATGATAAACACACGCTCATTTTCAATGAGTTGTGGAAAGGAGTGTGTGTTGGAGACAGAGACAAAGAGCCAGAACAGCCTACCTCAGACAAAGAGCTCGTCATTTGGGAAAACAAGAACAACAAAGATTATGCATTAATAGCAACATCTATAAATGAAGAGGTGAGTCGCCATATTTCACCATTTTCAACTGCTTTTGAAGCCTTACCAAAGCTGAAAGAACTCTATGACTCATATTCTTCACTTGAAGTTGGTTAACTCATGATTAAACTCTTCACTCTTGAACTGCAAAATAATGATCCTCTTGCTCTTGCATCTGAAGTAAAGTCTATAATGCATGATATCAAATCCACTAAGGTTGAATTCGATATTCCTCTTATTTCTTTTCTCAAGGCACTTTATCCTACTTACTCCAATTATCTTAAGTCATTGCAAGCAAATGGAAATTTCAAAGATATCACCTTTGACTCTCTTGTGAAAAAGTTTCCTGAAAGAGAGAAAGCTTTTGGAAAGAAGACAGCCCCTGAATCTTCTGAAGAGGTTGTGTGTCGTGCTCATAAAGAAAAGCATCCTACTCAAGATTCTTCAAGAGGAAGAGGTGGTCGAAGAGGAAGAGGAAGATATTTAAGAGGCAGGGGGGGTAGACACTCTCAAGGAGAAAAGGCATATTTACACTGCATACGCTACAAAAGAAATGGATCACATGATGCCTCTACATGCAAGCTACCATGGGACAAAATTGAGCGGCAAAGAAATCAACAGAAAGGTAAAACTGATGATACAAATGAAGGTAAAGCACCTGAATTTGCTCACTATGTTGTGGCACAATCTAATATTGGAGTAAATGAAGATTTAATTAATGCTTCACTTGCTTCTTGGAAAAATGATTGGTTGCTTGATTCAGGAGCAACTTGCCACATGACTCATAGAAAAGATTTTTTTGAAGAATTTACTGACAATGTTGATGGAGCAGTATACTTTGCAGATCAGTCAAAAATCAAGCCATCAGGGCTTGGCACAATCAGGCTTAAACTGCCTGGTCTTCCAGACTTTCTTCTGGATCATGTTCTATATCTCCCCCAGCTCAAGAGAAACTTGTTGTCTTGGTCCACATCCGCCAGCAAGGTCACTCCATTCATATGTTTGATGGCAAGCTTGAGGTAAGAAAAGCATCTGACCACTCACTTGTCATGAGGGGAATAGAAGAAGAAAGGCTTCTCAAACTGCAAGGAAGCTCTGCTCATGCACAACATTTCTCATACAATTCTCATCATGAAGAAGGTACACTTCCATCAAGTTTATTATGGCATGCTATATTTGGACATTTGAACTATGACAACCTCTGCTTATTGAAGAAAAATGGTGTTGCTGGTTTGCCTACAATTCCTAGGAAACTTAAGCAATGTGATGCGTGCATTCTAGGAAAGCATAGCAAACAGTCTTTTCATGATTCACATTCAAGAGCACATAGAAAACTTGAAATTATTCATTCAGATTTATGTGGTCCAATGCCTATTCCTTATACAAATGGAAACAAATATATAATGACATTTATTGATGACTACACCAGAATGTGTTAGGTTTATTTATTGAAGAACAAATCTAATGTTTTTCAAACATTCAAGAATTTTCATAAATGGATTGAAAATGATGCACAATCTCATATTGGGTCTATATGCACTGATAATGGAAAAGAATACACATCAAATGAATTTGAAAACTATCTTTGCCAATATGGGATCAAACATCAAACAATTGTGCCTTATAATCCCCAACAGAATGGTGTAGCTAAAAGAATGAATAGGACAATCTTAAATATGGTATGATCCATGCTCTTCTTAAAAAATGTAAAGATAATGTTTTGGGTTGATGCTATTCTATGTGATGCATATATAAAGAATAGATGTCCATCTAATGCTATTAGAAACAACACTCCATATGAAATGTGGTATGGACATGTTCCTTCGGTAAAGCATCTTAGGGTCTTTAGTTCCACCTGTTATGCCTTGATACCAAAGGTACATAGAAACAAACTTGGTGCTAGAAGTTGTAAATGTATCTTCCTGGGGTATTCAAACACCTCCAAAGCATACTGTCTCTATGATGAAGTAAATAAAAAGTCTGTTGTATCTAGAGATGTAATTTTTCTTGCATCATCCAAAATTGACAATGTTGTTGAGCGGAAACTTAATCACTTGGATAGATTCGCAAAAGCAAAATCATTTCAAGAATTTGATAATCAGATTCCAAATCTTGAAGGGGGGATTCTTGTTATCACTCAGGTTGTCCCTTGGCTCCTTAAGGGATATGACCGAGGTAACCACTAACCAATCTTTGGACTGCAGGTTCTAGCCCACCTGCAATCAGAGAGGGCTCTCTCTTTATGATTTAGCTTCGTTGATGAGGATTTTAGGCTAGTTATTGGGTTCAAGTTTTTTGTTTGTGCTTGGATGGAAGGAAAATGCTTTCAAGCAGAGAGGCAATTCATCAGGTGATAAGTTTCAAACCATTGGGCATGGAGTCATGGATCAGGATTGTCGGTGTGCTTATTGGTCACAAGAGGAAGATGGAGCAGGATATCTGCACACAAAACAACTTTCAAACTAAAAGATGAATGAAATGTAAGGAATGAGAGGCACTTAAGAATCTCTCACTCAGCTTAATAGAGGGAAGGGATGATCTCTATCTAGGGGCAATGAAGAATCCGTGGATAACTATCATGCGTGATTAGGTTAGGGAAAACATGAGCCATATGGAATTCATATTTAAGCCTAAACAGATGAAAACATAAAGAAACAACAGAAATTGAGCATAGAGTGTAATTAAACAAATTCTAAGCTAATCTTATTTTCTGTTGTTTAGATGGTAACTTATGAATGGAAAACAGAGGTAAGAAGCACTTATTGAGTTATGCAACATCACAATAATTCCATAATCAATCTTCAACCATTAAACACAGTGAACAATCCATTCTCCAAAGCTCATAAGCAGTCTTTGATTATAGAAACTATCAGGTCTTACAGTGCGAGTCTCTCCTGGAGCAAAATCAGCTAAGGATAGCTTGTCAACCAACCAACCCTTAATACAGTCTTCTGGGTTGCTTTTGTGGTGTAAATATCTCAAAATATTTATTACAACCGAGCTAAAACAGGTCTGCGGAAAAAACTTTCTAAACCTAAAACTGTGCTAAAAATAAATGCAGGTAAATATCTATTGAACTGTGTCAGAGGTAGCTGGATCAAAATGAGTGTAATGTGGCCCTTGGTGGCTCAATGTAGTACTACTGGAATAACTGCACTTTGGGATTTGCAGTTCTGATCTTGTGTGAGTTAAATGTGCAATAAACGTGATGTGAGAGCCTTGAGCGGCTTCGCCCTTTTCTTTGACTTTGCTTGGAAGGTGTTTAATTTTCACCTGCTTTGGGCTGCTGCTAAGATCTTCGCTAATACTCTTCGCCGCAACACTGATACTCTTTGGCATTAAATGGGCTTTATCTTTCCTCTGATACTCTTTGGCGATTGGATTGAAATACTATTTTCCGCTCCCTGATTCATTATGACATTTGGATTTGGTTTCCTTCTGCTTCTGTTTGATGAAAACCACAAAATCGGCTCTTTTCGGTGCAAAACGGCTAAGGAATCAAAAGATTCCCTAAATATTCCCCATTTCGGCCTATTTCCCGTAGCGATGCACGATTACTGCCGAGGAGCTAATCGCGCATCAAAAACTGCCTCCGTTTTTGAATCTGGGCTTCCTAAGCTACGATTTCGCCTGTGCGCTCTTTTCTGGCGGGTGACGTCAGCATGACGTCAGCAGTGGGTCCTGGTATGGTGAGTGACGTGGCAGGGTGATGTGGTGCTTGCGCGGCATGATATTTCTTTCTTTATTGTGATGTGATATACTCTCTTTGATGCGATAGTGATATCGCATCGGCGAAAAGGGAATGCGGCATGTATTTGGGGAGATGGATCTAGTGATCGCTGACTTGCGACATCGCATCGGCGGAAAGGGAAAGGAGCATATATATGTGACATATAATGTTGCGATATTTCCGACTTGCGATATCGCATCAGCAGAACACTCATCGGGGAGAATTCTAATCGGGAAATATTGGCATTGAGACCTCCGACTGCGATATCGCATCGCAGGAGGTCGAAAGGGATCAGAAGACTGCTTTAGGGGAATCAACAAAGGTTTATTGCAATCAGAAGGAGTGAGTGTATGCTTTTGAAGAGTATTTGAGGCCTCAGAAGGGGTTCGATAACCTAGAAAGGTATTTTATGCTTTGGAAGGAGTCCATTGCATTAGAAGATTGTTTGAAGGGGCAACATGAGGGTTCTTGCCAGGTTTCAGATAAACTGAGCAATTCACGGGGCTACTTATGGTTATTTTAAACCAGAGGGAGGGGATATATACATAAGGGAGTTATTACCATAGTTTTTAGTAAGGGGAATGGGAAATAGATAGGGAGCTACATAGTACAGTTAGTAGTTAATATGAAAAGTGATAAGAAAGCGCTAAGTATGTAAATATTAGGCTATTAGGGAAAAATTGGTCCAAAAAAGGAAATGACCATTCCTTGAGTAAAGCAGATCCTTACCAAGGCAATTTGACATGGAAAATGATGAAACTAAGAGATATCAAGCAGATCTTGATCTCTTTCGAGGAAGTTAGTGAATGATTTCGGGAAGAGGAAGAAGGGGAAGTTAGTCATGCTTCGTTTGAAGTCCTTCAGATGGGAACTGCCTGCTAGCTGTGATCTGGATAAATATAACACTTGAAAATGTGGAGTTGATCATAAATCACCAATCTGCAACCTCAGAATTACCTAACCAGCCTACTTACCTAACATTTTTTCTTCCTTTTGGTTTGGGTGCACTTAGACTTGCAGACCCAGCTTTTCAATTTTTTCTTTTTATGTCTTCCTATCTATATCTACACTTATTTCTTCCAAGGGCCCAGATTAAGCAATTGGGCTCCTTTGATTCTCTACCTATCTAGAATCTACCAAGAATTAAGCTGTTTGGGACAGATTTTCATTCTCTATATTCTAGAACAGAAAATTGAAACCTAGGGAGACCAAGATTAGGCGTTTGGACCTCCCTTTAGCTGAAAATTCTACAAACTGGAATGATTCTTCAAATTGGATGGCAGTAGATGACATTTGAGTACATTCTTTTCCTTGGTGACTGTTTAGCAAATATGGAGCATTGCAGGCATGCAAAGTAGACATATTTGGCATGTAAAAAGTCAATCATGAAATATGAGTAACCTGCTGCAGCAGGAGGCTAACAGTGGCTCCACTTGGGGATGGATTTTCCTTGTGAGAAGCCAAGAACAGCAGGTCAGATTGCCTTGATTCTTCTGTTATGGCTATTCTTTGAAACTTCTTAGTGCTGACTGTTGGATTGTTTTGAACTTTTAGACTGCTAACAACATTTTTCATTAATTGATTTGCTGGTAAATTGTAAAGCACTGCCTGCTTTCTTCTGCGTGCTTTAGCATCATGGACTATTACAAAATAAAGTCAAAGTGCTAATATATACAAACATGCTATGTACAGAAAATAACACCACTTGTTCTTTTCAATCAAAAGGATCATTGTAGTGCTTTAGCATTCGGCCATTGACAGGGCCTTCTTCAGCTGTGCAGCCATCTATAGATCTAAGAAAATATGTATTATTTCCTTGCACAACGCTGATAATGTATGGACCTTTCCACAGAAAATCGAATTTTGCATGTTTTCCCTTGTCCTCTCTTCGTGAGTCCCATCTTAGAACTTTGCTGCCCACCCAGAAATCTTCTACTTTAGCCTTCTTATCGAACACCTTTTTGATTTTTTCTTGCAGCATTTGAGCTTTGTCATAGACTTGTTCTCTGGTTTGCTGAAGATGAATGGTTTGATTAATTCTTCTCTGCATGTCATTTGGTTCAGCTTGAATTTCCTGCAACAGTTTAATAGTAGGAATGCCCAAAGATGAAGGAAATTTGGCTTCCATGCCATATACTAATTCATAAGGGCTCATCCCAACGGATTTCTTGGTGGAAAGTCTGTCTGCCCACAGAGCATTTGTGAGCTTCCTATGCCAGTTCTTTTTGTTTTCCTCCAACAATTTCTTTATGATATTGATGAGGATTTTGTTGGATGATTCGACCAAGCCATTACCTTGAGGATAGTAAGTTGTGGAGTGGCCCAAGGTAATGTGGTATTTATGGCAGAAGTTGATCATCTTTTTGGATTTGAAGGCAGCAGCGTTGTCGGTGATGATTTTCTCAGGGCAGCCAAATCTGGAAAGGATATTGCTCTCAAGGAATTGGATAATGGTGGAGTCATTGGCTTGTCTACATGGAATGGATTCAATCCACTTAGTGAAATAATCGGTGACTGTTAAAATCCACTTGTGCTGGCCTGAGGAAGAGGGATGAATTTCTCCAATGATGTTGAGACCCCATTGTTGAAAAGGCTTTTCAGTTGAAATGGGCTTGAGGGGCAAAGGTAGTAGTTTTCTTTTTCCTTCAAAGATTTGGCATTTGTGGCATGAAACAACAAACTTCTTGACATCTGCAAATAGAGAGGGCAAATAATAACCAGCCCTTAGAATCTTGTCAGCAGTGGAATTCCAATATAAGTGTCCTCCACAGTCCCCTACATGAAATTATTTCATGATGCTGTTAGTTTTATTTATAGTCAAACAATTAAGCAATATTCCTTCATGATTTTTCCAAAACAAAGCACCATCTATGACACAAAACTTTGAGGATTTCATCCTTAAAAATATTTTATTGGTCCTGGACAATCCTGGGGGAGCACACAGGTTTAACAATACAAAGAAAATATCAGCATACCATGGGGATTGTAAAAAGGTTTCACTGATCTGTGGAGTCGCCAGCTCCTGCTCATTGTCCGGTTGATTAATGTCTAAGGCTTGGAA
>APFE030344546.1:6987-24115 GCA_000404065.3 Pinus taeda | reverse complement strand
TTTAATATTGCATATTTTGTATAATTTTTTTTAATTAATTTTGAAATTTTATTTTTTGAATTAAATGAAAACAAATATTTAATATTGGTTGTTTTATCTATTTTTAATAGTTTTTGATAATGTATGTTTTACCACATGTGTATTACAAAATATTAATAAGATTAAAGTTATGATAAATGAATTCAAAAAAAATAATTATATTAATTTTGTGTATTAAAAATAGTAATTTGAAAAAATTACTTCATATAAATATTTTTAAGTTGGCCTTCAACACAAGCTTAACTAGAATTATAGAATTTAGAAAACTAGTAATTGAGGGTAGAAAGCCTATTTTTGTAATGTACCCATGGTCAACTTGTTGAGACCTTATTTCCTCATATTGAGTTAGATGGTTAAGATGTTGTCTTTTATTTTCTATAGTGGTCTGGAAACAAATTGACTAGAAGTTGTTTTTGTGGTATATTGGAAATGAATTAATTAGAAGTTGTTTTTGTAGTGTATTAGAGAAAAATCAATTAAAGGAAACTAAGAATGGTATATTCTAGTTCATATTGAATTTATGCACATGTGTATATACCAGATAATAAGTAATGACAAAATTTAAGTACTCCTGGAGAATGTACGAAGGATTGTTATGGTGGAACTTGACCCTAACTGTCTAGAAATGATTGGGAAAGTAGTTAGGTCCAAGAATGGGATAGGGGGGGAGTGTGGTTGGAGAGAGAGGCCCCACACACACAGACAAAGAAAAGGAAGCAATGAGAGAGAAAGATCGCAACGTGTAGTTGGAAATTTGGTGGGCAGGGAATACAAAAAACTCTCAACCTAGAGCCTGTGGGAAAAAAATGTACAATCCAAGGGTTACAAATTGTACAATCCTATCACCAGGAAAATAATTATTTTAAGAGATGTTAAATTCCTTGAAAACCAAATATGGAAGGATCAATATAAAGGGGCAACCATGAATCAAATTTATGCCCATGCATTTGAATAGGGTGATGCAATAGAAGTTGAAAAGCCAAGACAAGGATTTACATGCCTACAAGTTCCAGCTGAAGACACAAACCAAGGAATACATAATGTGCATAGTCCATCCTCAAGTAGTGAATAGGAATCAACCATTTTACAGAAAACAAGAAGTTTTAGAGAGATTTATGAATAAATGGATAATGAACAAGTACATATTGCTTTATTGTCTTGTGAGCCAACACATTTTGAAGAAGTAGTGAAAAGAAAGAATGTGTTGAACCTTTGAATGAATTATCTGTAGCCATAGAAAGGAATGATACATGGAGTCTTCTATATCTACCAAAAGGAAAAATAAGTATTGGAGGGAAATGGGTCTATAAGACCAAGTTTAATGAAAAGGGGGAAATTGAAAAGCATAAAGTTAGATTGGTAGCAAAAGGCTTTACACAATAGCCCGGAGTGGATTATGAAGAAACCTCTACCCCAACAACAAGATTGGATACTATCATAACAATATTAGCAATAACACCAAATCATTAGCCATTGTATCAAATGGATGTCAAACAAACCTTTTTAAATGGAATATTGAAGGAATAATTTTATGTAGATCAACTTTGAGGGTATGAAATTAAGGGTGAAGAATAGAAAATTTACAAGTTAAAGAAGACTTTCTATGGTTTAAAACAAGCCCCTAGGGCATGGTACATTGTAAATGATTCATATCTTCTCAAAAAGGGATATAAGCGCAGTAATAATGAACCCTCTCTATACAAAAATATCTACAAGGTAATATTTTAATTGTTTGCATTTATGTTGATGATATGATTTATATAGGAAATTTGTAGCTTGAAGATTTTTGAACAACTATGGAGAAGGAATTTGAGATGACCAATCTTGGTCACATGAATATTTTCTTGGAATAGAATTTGAATAGTCTAAAAATGGAATCTTATTTTGTTAAAGAAAGTATAGAAATGATATTTTGACAAGATTCAAGATGAGTGAATGCAAGCCAACAAACACACCAACTGTCCAGGAACAAACATAAGTAATGATGACAACAATACAATAGTTAATTCACCTTATAGAAGCAACTAGTAGGAAAACTAATGTATCTTACAACAACAAGGCTTGACATAATGTATTCAGTCAGTCTTATATCCAATTTCATGGAGTTAGCAAAAGAAACTAATTGGACCAAAAGAAAAAAATATTTTAAGGTGTATTGCAAGAACAATATAATATGGAAATTTATACACTAATTCAAAGGATGTCCATCTTGTTTGTTACATAGATAGTGAATTTTTGAGAAGAATTGATGATAGAAAGAGTACCTCCACTTATGCATTCCACCTAGGTACAAGATTAATTTCATGGGCATCCAAGAAGTAGCCCATTGTTGTGATTTCATCAGAAAGAGTGCAGTATGTAGCAACAGCAGGAGTAGCATGATAGGAAGTTTGGTTAAGAAGATTGATAAATGATCCTCATCCTGAAAAGAAAAAGGAGCCAACTCCTAGTTTCTATTATAATAATTCAGTTATTGAACTTTCCAAAAAGCATGTCTTTCGCTGCAAATATAAACACATTGATACCATCTATCACTTCATTTATGAGCCTGTCAATAGTGAGGATATATCTCTTCAATTTTGTGCATCTAAAGATCAACTAGCAGTTACCTTCTCCAAGCCACTGGGAAGAAATGTTTTTGAGTTTCAGAGACAACACTTAGGCATTGTTAGTAAATGTAATTGTGGAGATTAAGGGGGAGTGTTAAAGTATAGTAATCTCCTCTATTAAATAGAGTGACTTTTTAGTTGCATGTGAACTCCAGTGAGACACTTATATATGAATCTCAATTTCATTTTTTTGTCAAGTGTTCTGAGTTCATCAAAGATTACATCAGGCTTAACTTGTGGCTTGAGAAACCACACCCAAGGGAATATAAGTTGTCAAAATCATATAGGGATCACAAGCAACCTAGGCCACACGAACCCTTAACATGATTGCATTTTTTCTAACAAAGTTTTGAATTGGGGACCTTCACATCAAGGAGTGACTTAAGAGTACACCCCATCACCGTATATTCTATGCCATGTGAGTGAGTCCCGATTAATTTTGGATAAATAGAATTTTTAGAATTAGTTTTTCCTAGTTATCTCTAGAATCTCACAGTGCTAACATAATTCTATATATTTCTCCATCCACTATAAAATCCATTTAATGATGAGAAAGGAAAGTTATGCCCCATGGATTTCTGCATTTCCTCCGTTGGTGTTTGGTGTTTGTTTGTTCTCCGTATCATCAAACTTCACATAAGAAGTCATATACATGGATAAATAATTTCTGTGTTATTTTGACCTATGGGTGACTCATGTCTTCCTTCTCAACTCCCACATGGTGTTATCTTTCGTTTTGATGAAATGACCAAATGTGTGTTTCTAAAAAAAGGAATGTTTTTTTTGTTGTTGTGCATAACACATAAATATATATACAAATATATTAGTAAATTTGGTTGATATGGACGGATCAACATCATTTTCTCTCTTATAAATTTAAGATCCCAGTCGTATAATGCATAGATCACAAGAAAATGCATTTCATAAGTTCACATGAAGATTCATTTAATCTATATTATAATATCATGTTAATCATTTGTTTATAAATATATGTATATGCAAGATGTCATTTGTTATTTGATAATTTGTGTGGTAATTTTATAATTGCATTAGATAAATGTGAAAAGGTAAAACCATTTGCTTTATAAACCTAAGTATCCACAAGATGCCACTTGTTATTTGACAATTTGCATGATAATTCCATAACTATATTAGGTAAATGTGAAATTCTAAAACCATTTGTGTTATAAACTTGCATATCCACATGATGTTATATATTATTTGATAACTGGGGGGTTTTTATATGGAATTTGCATATATGGATAAACACATTTTCCCTAAGTAAGAAACTAGTTTAACCTTTTCCTATTGTAGAGAGATGAGATGAAGGAACTTACTTGTAGTCTTTCGCTTCCTTGATCCACTTTGAATTGCCTTAGTCGCTCCCACTTGAACTAAATATGCTCAATAGGTACCTATGTCAACAAAAACAACAATGATCAAAGCATACATGATCTATCTACTATAAACCAATGGAATAAAAGAAATTCAAACACATAATCATCATAGATATGAACAAGAATATGGGAAAAGGAATCAAAAACTTTATTAATGTAGAAGGAAGAATTTCACCCAGTACAGTTCGATCCTGTGTCACTCCTCCAGCTTTAATCCAACCCTCGCCACATCAAAAGCACAACAATCTAGCAGCATAACATTGCTTGACATGAACTCAAATCTCAAACCAACAGAATTTCCTTACAATCTTCAGATTCTAGCCCCCTGATCACTATGATGAGTGCTCAATTTATATGGAAATGGAGGTTGTTTCGTCGTAAATGAGGGTATTGAATGGCCTTCCAAACTTGGAGTTATTTTCTATAGAGAAAGGGATGAGAGGATAGGAGGTTAATTGATCCTTAGCCTATCCAAATTCGAGCTCATAGGAGGAGATAAGAGATGGGATCCTTCTAGAATGATCTAGAATCAAGGAATATTCCCAGAATCCAATGCAAATTTCACGTAATCTCACCCAACGCAGGTCAAAGAGGGCCTAAGTGCACTGAAATACAGGCCTCAATGGGCCTATCTTCTCTACAGTGCAATTACCTCTCACCAAGGCTACACTAGTGTCCCAAGGAGGCATTTAAGCAAGGCTATAGACTAGGAAACTTTCATGGATGGAAGCATTCAATGTGATGACTTGTCTAGGGCATGTAACATCTGAATTATGGTTTAATGAGCCCTAATTGTACTGATCTGAATATCGGGAGTAATGTACCCAAATACACCTGTAACAATTTCCCCCTAAAGGATGAAGTAGAAATGATAATGTCTAGTGATATGCTTTAAGATGTGATGGGGAGGATCTAAAGAGGACGACGACCTACATCGATTACAATACATAATATCATGATATTTTGAACTTTTCATGGATTGCTAAGAGAAGGCATACCCATGCTCAACATATAAAATTTTCATTACATGTAGATAAATCAGATAGCCATTTGTAGATATAGACCCATGATAGGATGACCATCTATGTAAATCCATCATAGTACAGATGATTTAGTACTCTCTTGAAATCGCAACTCGATGGATGAAACTAGATCCAGGGTCTTTGATCTCGTCCAATCGTTCACTCAAGTACGATTCTAACCATGTGAAAATGTGATCTGAATTTGAACATGGGAAGACATCATCTGATTACCAGCCAATGATGTAAGTTGTTAACAGGCGCAAGAGAGATCACCAACAATGATAATGATTCTCAAAGTACTACAATACATTCTGCATGGTGTGAATAGATTTTTTGATGTCGAACACCATACAAGGTCTTTCGGTTGAAGGCCAGTGATGTCAAACTATCGCCAGAAGCGAGAATCTTGTAATTGATGTATGCAAGCCTCAAGGTACTGGAAGGGTGTTTCTAAGTCAGCTTCTTGGATAATGTGCTGAAGTTGACAAGAAGCGACTCTTCGCAGGAGGGCCTTGATGTATCCCCCATCAACGACACGAAACAAGTGTAATGATTTTGAAGACAAAATGTGACTAACGACACAAGGTTCAGGAATGGCGGTAATGAAAATGAAGGTTTATGAGTATTTCAAAGGATGAAGTTTACTGAGTGATTTCTTTTGAACATGTCAGTGACACTTAATGAATTGTCAGCATTGACCCAAAACCAAAGTGATGGATGGTGTGATAGACCATAAGAATGATAACCATCAAGCAGATAACCTAACCCAAATAGCCACAAAGATGAAGTGAAAGTGTCATGTTCAAGAATGACTTGATACCATAAAGTGAGATATCCATTTTCCTATTTTCCCCAATCATTATTGACCATTACCTCTTTATTTTTTTAAACAAGCTTGAGGAGGATAACATATGCTTGTAGTATAATTTCACCCTTCGAGTGAATCCATCGCTATGTGATGCTTTAACGAGCATAACAAAGGTGAAACTTGGTCTTGTCATGATGGAAAAGTTTGTCGTCATTTGATGTTTTAATGAGTTTAACGACAATGAGAACTTAGTCCTTTTCATATTTAGAGAGTTTGAAAAGGGACAAAAAGAAAACTCCACAAGTTATTTTTCATAAATTTATCTCTCAAGTCCGAAAAAGTGTAAAATAATACAAGAGAGAACCTATTGACCATGTTCAATGTTAGGTCCCTCTAATACTAGTGATTCCCCCAAATGCCTAGTATTGTTAGTTTTGTTCCCTTATATTATTATTGTTAGGTTGGCTTTGGTTATATTGTGACCCCTTAGGCTCCTATATATAGAAAGGAGGTTTTGTCATTTTTATCATCCAATAATTGTTCATTTGTGTAATGTAAAGGAGGTTGCCCCCTCGAAGAGGCTTGTTTCTAAGTTGTTGATCTATCTTTTCTATCTTTTTGTGACTTGGTTTCATAACGTTTGGTATCAGAGCTTTGGATAGGGTTTCACTGCTCCAAATAGGTCATTGTGTAATTTTCGCTATAACTGTTTCGCTACGAATTTTCAAAAACTAAAACAAAAACTCGTTTGAGAAGAAGTCAATCTGAATCTAGGGTCTGAATTTCAGATCTTTTCCCACTATATTGTTGGCGCTATGATCTGAGGAAGTTAGGGTTTTTGAAAGCTCTAGAATTTCATCTCAAACAAGTCATCATGAAATTTTCGCTATAATTGTTTTTCTACAAAGGTTCAGACTCTGAAATTAAAACCCATTTGAGCTGAAATCTTGGTAACACTAGGCTCCTAATTTTAGAGCTTTTCTCTATATATTTGCGGAGATATAATCTGAGGAAGTTAGGGTTTTTGCAGACTCCTGAACTACATTCTAAATAGGTGACCTTGGGAAAATCATCATAGCTTTCTCTCTAAGCATCAGATTGAAATTTCGTAAGAAGCTACTGAAAGTTGGTGGAATTTACTCTTTTGTGTATTTTTTTTAGGTCTGAAGGTTGAAACAGTAACACGTGGAACTTCGTACAAGTTTGCTTTACAAAACGAGTATATAATCAGGTCATCTTGAGAGGTGGGGCATAACTCTTTCTCGGAGAATCCAATTTCAATCAAACTGGTGGAATTAGAGAGAGGGAACAAAGAGATACTGCAAGTCACAATTTTAGACCTTGAAGATCCAAAATTAAAGAGTTACAACCATTCAATATCGAGCTCCTACAAAGTGAAAAAAGGTGTGAAGTTTTTTTTAAATTTTTGCATAAGTTTGGTTTGAAAAATTAGTTTGAAGGAATTCAAAGGGCATAGTGAAGCATTATTACCAGTAATTGATGCCTTGAAGAAAGAAAATGGAAACACCTAGTAAGCAACCAAAAGCTCTAGCATGACTCATGAAGAAGAGGAATAAATGCAACATGATATATCAAAATTAAGAGAACATGTGCAACAAATTTCACTCGCACAAAAAATGACAGATGCTAAGATGGATGGTTTAAAGAAAGACGTAGAAGCTAAGATGTATGGTGTGGAAGCTAAGATGGATGGTTTATAGAAAGACGTAGAAGCTAAGATGGATGGTTTAATGAAAGGTGTAAAAGCTAAGATGAATGATGTGGAAGCTAAGATGGATGGCGTGGAAGTGAAGATGGATGGCATGGAAGCTAAGATGGATGATTTAAAGAAAGGCGTGGAAGCTAAGATGGATGATTTAAAGAAAGGCATGGAAGTTAAGATGGAAGATTTGACAAAAATTCTACAAGAAATGCTTACTAATGGCGAAAGAGTAGTAAAGGAAACTCATGATGAGAAAAAAATAAACGTTAGTCATGATTTTATAGACTCTAACGTTGGATCGAAGAAACACCATGTTCTAAAGATCGATATGAGGAAGTTTGATGGAAAGGATCCCGCAACATGGATACTACAGATGGAGCAATTTTTCGATCTCCATAATGTCCAAAACACACAAAAGTTATGCATTGCAACTTTATATTTGGAACCAAATCAGTTTGTATGGTATGGATGGCTTTGCTCTCATAAACAAATTGTCACTTGGGCCATTTTTACAGATGAAATGATAACACATTATGAGGATACAAAAAGCAACACTTTTTTTAGCCAATTGATAAATCTCAAACAAAATAGTTCAATGATGGAGCACATCTAGGACTTCCAAAAATTGAATATAAGGGCAAAATATCATCTGAGAATTGTTCATTTGTGTAATGTAAAGGAGGATTCCCCCTCAAAGAGGTTGGTTTCTAAGGCGTTGATCTATCTTTTCTATTTTTTTGTGAGTTGGTTTCATAACATTTGATCAACGTATTCCTTTTTCGTAAATAATCTATCTCAGGCTGGAAAAGGGTTAAACTTATACTAAGTAGATGTCGTTTCCAATCCATTAACAAGATGAAAAGGACAAGAGCTCAACAATCTTTTCATATTTCGAGAGTCTGAAAAGAGCTTAAAGAGGACTCCAGGGGGGTTCCTTTTTCGATGTTTGACGTAGCTCGAAAAAGAGATAAAATTATGCTCTGTGGTCAAAAGTACAATTAACGATCATGCACATCAAATTCACTGTATTAGTTGTAAACCTGCTCAAAGAACCACCAAATGGATTAAACATACATGTTTCATTGGTAAAAATAGGTAAAAGTTATAGTTTATTCATTTAAATGAACATGAAATAATCATAAAACAATAATTTACCAAGTCATTTTCACCATTTGATATTTACCATTCAGTTTTTTGCTCTGAACTAGCTTTTACCTCGAACTTCAGCAACTAATTGTGAGAGGTTCTATAGATCATTTTCCGCGTCGTCAGGACCAGGTAGGACATCTACCTTTTCTCTTCCATTTAAGTTCATTGTTTTTCAATTTCGGGCAAGTTTTTTAGGGTTTTGGGGTCCCTAGGGAAAATATACCTTTTCCTAGGATCAACACAACCTAACATATCGAAAAATGCACTGCAGTGCACCCAAGCAGAAGGGTACCTACTCTACAGCGCACTATCTCAAGGCCAGGGCTGCGCTAGGTGCAGTTGAGAAATTTGTTTCTCATTTTTTAACCAAAAATCCTCTAGTTTTTTGCATGAAATGGATCCTAACTAAGCTTATGGTTTGATTTCAAGATTTGATCATATCAGAATGGCTATTACTTGGCATGAAAGATAAAATGAAGAACAATATATGGTTTCCCTAAATGCTCCAGAAACTATTGAGGCCCTTAGAGACTGTGAGTTACTCAAATACTTCAGGTTGTCCAAGATGAGGCAACAATTAGAACTATTGCAGTTCTTAGTTCATTCATGGGATCTAGCAGAACGAGCTTTTCACATAGGGGGAAACGTGCTCCCTATATTGATCAATGATGTCTACTTCCTTATAGGATTGTTGAGACGTGGTGCGCGCATATCTCTTTCAGGTTCTACCCGTGGGGGTGAATCAGTGAGGGACTACATTTGATAGTTTTGTCGGCCAGGTACATAGCCTAGTAAAGATGGGAACATAAACATCAGGGATGTACATGATTTTCCCTTGCGAATAATCCTTTTCACTATTGCAAAGTTGGCGGGTAGTGCAACACTTCATCTGCTGAATAGATCATACAAGCATTTTGCGCTTGAGTGCTTTGAGCCAACTATATTCAACTGGCGTGAGGAAGTTCTTTGTTCAATGAAAGAGCAGTTGACAAAAGTAAAGAGCAGTAAGATGAATAATTTTAGCTATGGTTCGATCTTGATTTCCTTTACCTTAGAGAGAATTCCATTGATGAAACCTCAGCATGTGTCACTGAGTTTGACTAGTGATAGAGATCCATGGATGTAGAGATGTGTTGAGTTGATGGCTCGACATGCAGGTCAATCATCAATCTCACTTCCTCCCATATTCTTCAGTTGACTCGATCGACAACACATTGTCATCAAGGAGCATTCATATGTAGGGATGGAATTTCGTGGAGATCCAGATTGGAGGTTACCAGTGGGTGCTCAATGGGGTGCTAGAGGTAAATTGTTTTGACCAAGTGTTTTGATTTTTTAAGTTTCTACATGTTTTTGTGTTTTTAAAGTCTCCAAGACTAAACTAAAAATGTTCTCATGCTTACTGTTCGACTAATGGGTCATCAACAAGAGGCGGTTGAACCAACACGGAGAAATGTCAGAAGAGTAGTTCTCCAAGATTTGGATTTGACCAAGACACTAGCACAGTTAAAGAATCATATAGAGGGGTTAACCCTCAATATTCCAGATGTCGGGATTGAGGAGTTACTGATGAGGCTGAAATGCCATACTATTGGTGTACCTAGCCATTGGATGAGGCTATTGTGCATGATAGTTGAGGCTATGACCTATTATCATGAGCATCATTACGTCTACTTAGGATGCATTTTGAGTTTTGAGGTCAGATGATGAACATGTCTTGGACACAAATTTTGTAAAAACTTTAAACATCTATCTATTTTACTTTTAGTGTTTTTATATGGTTATGTGTGATCATATTCAACTATTGATGTGAATTGAATTTACTTTTACATGTGTCGTGAATGTCTGTTTAACGGATAGTTTGTTAAAGAATCAGTCAATGTGTTAAAGTTCCTGGAAATTTCTTGATATTGCATGTAATCAAAATTTCTTTCCAAGAGACGAAATCTAAGGAACGTACTATAAATAGTTGGATTTTAGACAGTATAAACGTTTGTAAGTTTCAGTACGACAAGTTGTGAGTTAAGTCTAATGATGATTCGATGAATGCCAGGCAAAATGGCATCAGAGAGGATTTCGATCAATGCGCTATACTCAACGATATTTTTCATAGAATGACTGATACAAATCCCTTGAAAACTCACTAACTTGCCACTTGGAGTGAATATGGTCCATGCTGGAGAAGATAGGTTCTGCGTACTACGATTAGCACCATCGGCATAACCAAAAAATGGTTCTAAAGATTCCGATATCTGCAACAAATGAAAAGCAGATTGCTTAACACATAAAAACTCTAAAAGTCACACTGTGACACACACACACACAATCAAAGCATATATATAGTGTTTATTACTATGCAAAATCAATCATAGAAACGTTTCAAGTACAACTCGTTTCGGGGCTACGATAATGGAATTCCATCATAATCAACTAACTCATAAGCACCTTTTTCCAAAACACGCTTGACAATATAGAGGGCCATCCATAATGGTTCAAATTTCCCTGCTCCTAATTTATGAGCTTCCTGATCATAAAGGAAGACAAGGACTCCTTCTGAGAAAATGCGAGGCTTGACATTTCAGTCATATTGCACCTTAATTCATTTCTTATGTATTTCGCTGGCCAATGCGGCTTCATGACATGTTTCATCTAGATGGATGAGTTATAAGAAACATGTTTCTTCATCAGAAGTGCCAGGTAATAGGTCAATTGCGAGTTTTAATGATGAAATTTCACATTGTGCAGGCAAGATTACCTCCAGACCATACACCAATTGAAAGGGTGTGAATCCAGTTGCATTTCTCATCGAGGTTTGGTAAGCCCACAAAGTTGAGTACAGGATCAAATGCCAGTTTAGTTTATGAACTCCTATCATTTGTTGAAGCATTTTTTTTATGGCTTCAACTTGTCCATTAGCTTGTGAATGATAATGAGTAGAAATATCATGTGAAAGTCCGAACTTGGCAGTCAATTCAGTCATCATATGGTTGAAAAAATGTGAACCATGATCTGTAACTATAGCTTGTGGTACACCAAACCATGCAACCACATGGTTGAAGAAAAAAGAGCAGTCGTCTCACCCCCGTTGTTTAATGTAGGCATGGCCTTGGCCCATTTCGTAAAATAATCCACAGTGAAAATAATATACCCATGCGCCCCCGGCGAGGTAGGGTTACATGTCATAAAATCAATGCCCCATTTTGAAATGGTCCAACAACGACGATAGGATGCAGTGGTGCAGGTGGTAATCAAGTCGTACGGTTAAAAATCTAGCATGCATGATAGCTTCTGACAGCAATAATGCAATTTTTAAATATGGTTGGTCAGAAGTAACTAGCATAGAGAATCTTCTGTGCGGTAGCATAACTAGATAAATGTCCACCACAAGCACCAGAATAGCAATCATTCAAAACTTTCTCAGCTTCCTCATGAGTGACTGTTAAAATTGGAAACTAGAGAAAAACTTCATGTGTGTCATCTTATTCATGGCTGATAATATGTTTATTAGATTCCTCTCGTTGAGAGGTGTAGGATTGATATAAATATCATCTGATTCTGATAAGTATTCATGGAGATATGAATTTATTTTGATTATGGAATTATTATCAAGCCGACCTACAACTCATGTAGGCTCAGAAGCCCAACAGTCGCATCTATTCAACCACCAATGTTGTGTATAAATATAGGAGGACTTTTCCTCATTTGGACTCACTCATCCCATCACATATCTCTCTCTCTACTGTGTAGA
This sequence comes from Pinus taeda, assembly GCA_000404065.3. Taxonomy (NCBI): domain Eukaryota; kingdom Viridiplantae; phylum Streptophyta; class Pinopsida; order Pinales; family Pinaceae; genus Pinus; species Pinus taeda. Next base: position 11,620 of record APFE030344546.1, on the reverse strand, counting down.
AAAGAGTCTCTTCTCTACTATGCAAAAATGGGTCTCTCTCTCACACATGTGAAGCCGGAAGCTGCTGAAACTGAAGCTGCAACTGCAGAAGTAAAGATTGACCTACGTGGACTAGAATATATCCTCATTTAAATTTCATTGTAGGTTCATTTGAACCTCCTCTGAAAGCCGCATCTTTTGGTGTTGGAATCAAGTCAATCCGATGGACGGTTTGCAAGATATCGACTGCCCTAGTTTGAAGTCGGAAGCTACTGAAACTGAAGCCACAACTGCAGAAGTAAATATTGACCTATGTGGACTAGAAGATATCCTCATATAAACTATGTTGTAGGTTCATCTCAACTTCCTCTGGAAGTCGCAACTTTTGTTGGTGGAATCAAGCCGATCCAACGGTCGGTTTGTGAGATATCGTCTGCCCTAGTTCGATGATGAAGCCGCTAATGCTGATGCTTCTGATCTAGGGTTTGCTACTGCTGATATAAATCAGATTTATTGTACTGTTTCTCTCTACTGAATTATTGAAGATAAAAGAATATTTGATCAAAGGGTTTCCCCACACATTGTGGGGTTTGTCCCTGGCTAGCCGCCACATCTTATGTCTCTTGTCTTGGCTTGTTTTCGGTGAATCATTTAATGTTCTATCTGCATTTTACTTTATGTATATGTGATTGCTAATCTGTGGAATATAATAAGAAAAAGAAGTAAATTGTTATAAGAATATAACATACCATAATTTAATATGGTATCAGAGCTGAGGTGAAGACAAAGCCCGAGCAAGAGCAAGAGCAATCACCGAGGAGAAGGTTAGCAAGGCTATCCTAAATGAACGATGGGGTCCTCAACACTCTTTCCTACCGAAGAAAAGCTCTGTGAGAAAGCTAACTATCATGGATGGAAGATGTCTATTGATCTAACCCTACAAGATCAAGGAGTGTTGTACCATGTAAGAGGCAATATTGTTGAGCCTCCATCAAATGCATCCGCTGCTATCTGGAACAAATGGAAAAATGGAGAAATCAAAACAAAGAAGATCATCCGAGACTATATTGACAAGCACTTGGTGGCCTACATCTCTGAACTGGACACCTCCAAGGAAGTCTATGACAAACTGGTGAGTTTATTTAAAGTAAATGATGCAAATCAAGTTTTGCTTCTTATAAATAAGCTGAAGGAAATTAAGAAGGGTAAAGATGAGAGTATGCAAGCATAATTCTTAAGGATCATTGAAATCAGGAACGATCTCCTATATATTGGGGATGCTATCACTGACAGGGGAATGGCACTCACGACTCTTGGAGGATTACCATCTGAATGGTACGTGTTTAGGACTACTCTTCTAAACAATAATGTAATTCCTAGTTTTGAGGAATTAATGGCTAGATGCATTCAAGAAGAAACAAGGGTAGAAGAGAAAGAAATGCCCATGTCTAAAGGTCCTCCTGCTGCCTTTTCTTCTCATGCTAAGAAAAGAAATAATTCCGGGACTAAATCAAAAGGAAAGGTTGGACCTAAGGGTGGAAGAAAAGTATGATGTTACATTTGCAATAAAGTAGGTCACTATGCAAGGGAGTGCCCTAATAAAAAGGACTCACACTGGGACGATGATCAAAATCCCTCTCATGGTAATCGAAGGGATAGAAAATTCAATAGCAAAGGTAAGAGGAGAGCTAGGAATCGAGGAAGAGGACAACCATTCAAGAAGGCTAGAATGTCCAGGATGTATTAAATGCACCTGACCTCAAAAAGAACGTAGTGTCCATCTCGGCAATGGAAGAAAAAGGCTACAAGGGAACCTTCAACAATGGCAAGGTATGTATATGGAAAAATAATGTTAAAGATGCCTTTTACTCTTGGGTTTAGTGTTGATTCATTATATCAGGTCAATGGAAGTCGACTAGGTGTCATGTCTTATGACACATCTCTTTAGTACAAACGTTGGCATCAGAGGTTTGGCCCCCTTCATTATAAAGCTATACTCGGTGTAAAACAAATGGTGACAGGGATGCCAGAATTCTGAGTAGAGAAAGAAGGTGTATGTCCAAGATGTGCCAAAGGAAAGCTCAAATGGGGACCATTCCCCTCAAGCCAAAGAAAGACCTCCGATGCATTACAGTTGGTTCACTCAGGCATATCTGAGGCTGGCATTAAGTGAGATACTACTACACCACATACTCCTGAGCAGAATGGTGTGGCGGGAAGGAAGAACTGTACGATTGTGGAATCTATCAGGGCCATGCTACATGATCAAAGACTTCCGAAGTTTCTATGGGTTGAAATTACAAACACCGTCGTATATGCCCTCATCAAGCATTGGGTTCCAAGACTCTTGAAGAAAAGTTCACCGGTAAGAAACCTGATGTTTCTCATTTTAGAATTTTTGGAAGCCTTGTATATTTTCATGTGCCAAAAGAGAAAAGAAATAAATTGGGTGCATTTGGAAATAAGGGAATTTTCGTGGGCTATGGTGAAAATACTAAAGGCTATAGAATCTATGTAGCCAGTCAAAGGGAAGTCGTAATTAGTCATGATGTCACCTTTGACAAAGATATGGCTCTCAGCAAGGTGAACAATCTTCTGACTTTGAGGAGATCTCAGGAAGCCGACACAGGGGAACTGAAAGAAAAGGATGATGAATCAATGCCTGATGTAGAAGAACCCATGGATCTAATTGATCCTCATCCACATGAGCCTTCCTCTTCTATGAAGAGGCCTTCATGGCTTAGGGCGATACTTGATGATGCTGAAGGACATGTTGCACCCTGAGGAACCTTTCGTCAAAGTAAGAAACCTAATAGGTATTAGGGATACCTGACCATCATGAGCCCGATCATACAAAATGAGCCTTTATCATTCTCAGATGTCATCAAGAATTAAGTATAGAAGGATGCTATGACCATAGAATATGAGTTTATTATGGAGAATGATGTTTGGGAAGTAGTTCCCAAACCCCGGACAAGACAATTGTTACTTCAAAATGGCTTTACAAGATAAAGCATGCAGCAGATGGAAGTATGGAAAAGTATAAGGCTTGTCTTGTTGCTCGTGGTTTATCCCAGAAGGAAGGTCTAGACTATGATATTTGCACCTGGTTCCAGATATACAACCATCTGCTTGATCATAGCCCTTGTGGCTTCACAAGGATGCAACCTACATCAAATGGATGTCAAGACTACGTTCTTGCACAGTTCGATCAAAGAAGAGGTCTATGTGGAGCAACCCAGAGGATTTGAGATTTATGATTGAAAATATCATGTATGTAGGTTGAAGAAGGCTCTCTATGGGCTGAAGCAAGCACCCCGAGCATGGTATGAGAGGATTGATAGCTACTTGATGAAGCTGGGATTCACTAGGAGTGAATCCGATCCTAACCTTTACTTTAAGGTTGAAGATGACAAGCCTCTCATACTAGTGTTGTATGTGGATGACCTCTTTCTAACAAGTGTAGACCCTCTCATTCACAAATGTAAGAGGGAGTTGGCTTTTGAATTTGAAATGAAGGACCAAGGACTTGAAGTGTGGCAAAAGCTAGGGGAAATTTTCCTGCCTCAAGGAAAATATGTGGTGAAGATTTTGAAAAGATTTGATATGGTTGACTGTAAGCCTGTGACTACCTCGAGGATATTAACTTTCAGAAGTTATACGGTAGTGATGTCAGACCAGATTTGGGAAATGCCTCTGAGTTTCAAAAACTCATTCGCATTGATGTTCTTGATGAACCTCCATCCAAACATATGTTTTGCAATTAGCATCATGAGCTCATATTTGGTTGAGCCTCACTAGATTGGTGCCAAGAATCTTTTGAAATGTCTTCAGGACATAATCTCTCATGGATTGAGATACATTGCCGAAGATGTGAGACTACTTGGATATACTGATGCTGATTGGGCAGGCAGTGTGGTGGACCGTAAGAGCACTTCCAAGTGTTGTTTCACCTTGGGATCTGCTTCAATATCCTAGATGAGAAGAAAGCAGAAGTCAATGGCTTTGAGCACCACCGAAGCAGAGTATATTGCTGCTAGCATTGCCTCCTGTGAGGCATTCTGGTTGCGAAAGATCTTTAGTGAGTTGTTTGGATTTACATTGGATACCACCGTGATCCTATGTGACAACTAGAGGTGGGACTCGATTATTGAGGAATCTCGTATTTGTCGATTTCTCCAGCAGATAGACATCATCTGGGATATGGTAATTCAATGAGAAAGGAGGCTCCATCGCATTAAGAAGATGTACAGGTTGATACACCTTGTCAAAGACCCGAGGAAAGATCTAATTTGTGATTTTCTTAAACAACTTGGAGTCATCAAGAAATCCTTCTACAAAGGTCCTACATGTTTCATACATTGAGCTCTGGGAGCTCTGAGGGCTTGTGGTTCTTACTAGAGCAACATACGACCATAGGGTGACTCGCCGTCCCCTGGTGATGCGCACTGGAACAAGATGATTCGCTCTCTTGTGGTATAAGATGATTCGTTCTCTTGTGGAACAGGATGATTCACTCTCTTGTGTAGCAGGATGATTAGTTCTCCTGTGAGGCCTGGATTGAAGTGTTCTCCAAGGTAGCCTGGATTGATGTGTTCTCCATGGCAATTGTAGCAAGATTGATGTGTTCTCTTGTGAGGACAGGATTGATTAG
>APFE030344541.1:0-20711 GCA_000404065.3 Pinus taeda | reverse complement strand
TATGATTAAAAGCATGTGTATGATGTTTGGGATTTCATATCATTAAGGTTATGTTTCCAATATTTAATAGGTTTGTTTTAAAAATTAAAATATTAAGTCTATGATTTAAAAAAAAACATCCATTCAATAAAAGTCACTAATTCAAAATTTTAATCAAAGAATAATGGTGGATATCGAAGGTGCGAGTGCACTTGCATATTTTGAAGTGATAAAGATTGTTGATGACTGCAATCCCTATCCCATGCTACTGGGAATATATTAGGCCACTGACATGAATGGAGTGATAAATATAAAGAATCGGAAGCTGATTTTGAAAAAAAAGTCACTACGCGTAGTGGTACGTTTAGACCCTGTTGAAGGATCACGCTACATAAAGCTAGTGCACGACTACGAGAGTGACGACAATATTGACTGTATCTACAAGATAACCACTCAAGAGTAGGACTGGTGAATCCAACAATGGATGGCAGGATTTCATGGGAGCGGGAAAGCTCCTGCACCTCAGATTCAGATGAGGAGATAGAATGATGGTAGGATCGGTTACACGAAGTAACCGCGCTCAACTGACACACGATGACAAGGTCAATGTGCTGCGTGGAAATAGAGGTAAGAGATTTGCCTATGTATGATGGGTTGAGCGAGGTTGATGATTTCCTAAACAAATTTGAAAGAGAAGTACCGGAATAGAAGTGTTGCGATGCTCTGAAATGGGCATTGTGTGCTACGCTTGCAAAATGGTGGGGTACGCATCAAAGAAGTTTTGAGGACTGGCGTGAATGCAGAAGGATGATGCGTATGCAGTTTGTAAAGCCTCAGATACAGCTAACAAAATAGTATGATAGATGGGATGATCCACGTGCACACTTCGTGAAATGGACCAAGGTCTACGGGGAAAAGCCACAACCTGAATGGGTGCACCTATTCTATCACACCTTGGATATCATACCCATGAATTCGTATATTGAGATGGAGTTCTGCCATGGCATGAGTGAATGGGATATCTTGTGTGAAGGATTCTTTTTCACCTTCACATTTGAGGATCATTGGTGGGATACTATTGATGATGCGCTGCAAGTAGCAAAAGCAGTTATCTTCAAAATACCTCAGGTGCCAATGGAAGTGCTGCAGCCGAAATGCGTGACCCAACTGAGCTGTGCACTATAGTGTTACAATGTAAACATTGAGGAGGATGATGAAGATCCCCAAAAAATCCACATCCCAGACACTGAAGGCTATCGCGAGGTTCAAGGACCATTGATTGAAGATCTTGACATCATTGCTCCGGTCAAAACAAATAAAGTAAACATTGGGACTGAGGCTGAACCAAAGTATGCAACGCTCCGTGACTATTGGGATGATGCCACAATGGATAAGGTCACTGAGTTACTTTGTGAGTACGAAGACTTATTCTTGACCAAGATCACTGACTTGAAAGGGATCGTTGGCGATTTAGGGATGATGAGGATCACCTTGAAACCTGACATGAAACCAGTTAAGGAGAGGCCTTACCGCTTGAATCTGAAGTACAAGGAAAAGTTCTATGTAGAATTAGACAAAATGATCGCGGCTAGAATTATTGAACCGGTGGAAGAATCCAACTGGGTAAGCCCTTTGGTAGTACAGGAAAAGAAGCAAAAGGGTGAGATAAGAATATGCTTGGACCTCAGGAAATTGAATGATGCCTGTATGCACGACCCATTCCTCACCCTGTTCACAAATGAAGTATTAGAAAATGTTGGCGGACAAGAAGCATACTCTTTCACGGACGGGTTCTTAGGGTACCACCATATGAAAATTACGCCGAAAGACAGGAGCAATACCACCTTTGCAAATAAATGGAGCTGCTTTCAATACATCGTTATGTCGTTTGGGTTGAAGAACACGCCAAACATATTTTCACGCATAGTTGTTGTCACATTCAAAGAATACATCCACAAGTTCTTGGAGGTCTATCTGGATGATTTAACTGTTTTTGGATTGGTTAAGAACCACGTAGAAGGCTTATGCTTTATGCTGAATACTTGTTGACGACACCAGATTGTGCTGAACCTTAAGAAGTGTACATTCCTTGTTCCCTTTGGGAACCTACTAGGGTATGTGGTGTAGAAACAGGGACTAATGGTAGATCCTGCAAAGATTGCAGTAATTCTAAATTTGGAAGCACCACGAAGTGTGAAATAGTTTCACGCTAACTTGGGACGCACATGATACTATAGGAAGTTCATTAAAAGCTATGCCTAGGTCACTGTGCCAATGGATAAATTGTTGAAAAATGATGTCACATTCTGTTGGAATGATTACTACATGAAGAGCGTGGATGTATTAAAAGAGAAATTGACCTCCACGCCAATCCTAGTCTTCCCAAAATGGGATTTCATGTCCATGTTGACACATCGTGTATAGCGCTAGGAGCAGTACTGACACAAGAGGTTGGAGAGGGCTTGAATCACCCTATCGCGTTTGCGAGTTCTAGGTTGTCTAAATCAGAAAATAACTATTCCACAACCGAACGTGAGTGGTTGCCTATGGTGTACACTCCAAAAATACTAGCGCTATTTACTGGGAGGACATTTCAGGATGTATATAGACCATTCTGCGCTAAAAAACTTGGTCAATAAGCCTATATTGGGGGCGTGCATCTATAGGTGGCTCTTATTGTTTCAAGAATATGACATTGAGGTCATGGTAAAGCCTAAGCAATTGAACGCAAGATTGGATCACTTGTCACGTATTGAGACAGGCGAGAAACCTACTAGTATGGAGGAAGGATTACCTGATGCACAACTCTTTGCTATGTGTGTTGTGGATGAAAATTTCAAATATATAATCCACTTTCTGACAATAGTGACTGCGCCAAAGGAATACTTCATTCAACAGAAGAAGGAATTGGTGGTGCGCATGGTAGATTTTTTTTGTCATTGTGGGGCACCTAAACAAAATGGGAAATGATGAGATATTGCGAAGGTACATACCTAAATTTGAATGAAGTCAGATCGTCGTAGAAGCACATGTGGGCACTATAGGAGGACACTATGTAGGATGAGCAACAACAAAAAAGATTCTTCAGGATTCAAAAGCACACTGTAAGGCCTATGATATCTATCAAATGACCGATAATCCATCACGAAGGGACAAGATGCCTTTGCATCCACAAATGATGCTGTAGCCCTTCGAAAAGTGGGCAATCAACTTTTTGGGACCTATCAAACCTAAAGGAAAATGAGCATGTGTTACATCATCACCATGACGGAGCACCTGACATGCTGGGTGGAAGTGCAGCCGGTCAAAGGACGCACAACTACTATGGCTGTGAATTTTTTGTTTGAACACATGTTGACCTGATTTGGTTGTCTGAAGATCTTAATGAGTGGTCACTGTACACATTTCCTAAATGAAACCATCAGCATGCTCACAAAAGAGTTCCAGGTGTATCATCACAAAAGCACACCATATCACCCATAAGCCAATGGGACAGTAGAAGAATTCAACAAAATACTGGAGACTACACTAACCAAAGTGTGCAATGCACAATGAAACGATTGGGACCTACTCATACCTGTAGTACTATGCGCTTATATAACCACGTGCAAGACACTGATGGGACAAACACCTTTTTGGTTAGTTTATGGCATGGAAGCTATCATGCCAATGGAGTATATTGTACCTAGTCTACAAATAGCTGCACTCACAGGTATGATAGACCATGAAGCTCTGGAAGAAAGGCTCATGCAACTGGAAGAACTTGAGGAGGAACGGTTCTTAGCTGGTTTTCATCAGCAGGTACAAAAGCATCGTGAAAAGGCCTCACACGATTGCCATATTAAGTTGCGCACCTTCAAGATAAATGACTTAGCGCTGCTGTATGATAGTAAGTTTGAAAAGTTATATTGTTTATATGGAAATTATTATGCATATTAATTTAGTATGGTGATGGTCATGTAGAATTTTTTGATGACATGGATGTGGGACCTTCCCCCTTTTCGATTCATTACACACTCCTAGTTTTTAGAAGCCTACTTTCATTTTCCTTTCCTTTGATTTCATTGCGCCTACGATTAGTTATGAAAACTAAATATTTAAAGAAATGAAAATATTTATCTAACTGTTATGAGCTCATCTTGAGTACAAATATTGGTTCTTACAAGGAAGACATGATCCCTCAATTGCTACACAAATTGGTATGAAATAAAATTTATTCTTCACTTGGGTATTTGATTTTGTTCTTAGATATTTGTATCTTACAAACTTTGGTTTGTAGGGCTTCATTTAAATATAAGCATTGATGGATGATAAACAATCTTTCTTGTTGTTAGAGGTATCTTTCATTTGAATCATTGATGATTAAAATATGTTGCACTTTTGTTGATACTGATACATTCACTCCTTTTTTCAGTTGTAGATCATTGGCTAAGCACTTTTTTTGAATCAGTTGTAGCAAGATTTAATTTTTTTTGTTCACAGTTGTTAGAATTTGACTTATGTGGCCTTGAAAATGTGGGCATTCGTTAAGGGATCTAAAGTGTAGATTCTTTAATCTGCTGATTTTGTTTTTATTATATCTAAATATTATTCTTTAAATTAATCAATAAAGGATCTCCTGTTGGTTTTTCCATCTACTGTTCTTATTTTTTTATATATTTCATCTTCTTGATTTCTATGACATGTGTATTTGTTGGGCATGGAATCCCCCCCAACGCATGTTTGGGGCTCAAAGCCCAAGTTTTAACCCAATATTGTTGTAAGGACTCCAGGAATTGTGGGCGCAGAGTGCGAAATGTATGATAGAGTCAGAGGGTTGTCTGCCCTAGTTTTGTAATGTAATGTCAGCTGAATAGACCTACCTATGGTTCACAGACAATGGGATTGTATAAATAGTGCGAGGCTCTAAGAAGAGAAGAACAACAAGTAAACTAAGGGATTGAGTCACAAGGGTAAAGTGTGCCTTTGGGTCGTAGAGTAGGAGAAGGCTTTGCAGCTGAGTGCGCAAAGGCCTAGTAGTCCACAGCTGAGTACACAGTCCCCTGTAGCTGAGTGCACAGGGTAGAGTCAAGTCTCTAACCAAAGAAGGAATTAATAAAGAGAAGTTTTATCATAATTATGTGTATCTGTTCTTGGGTTGATGCATGTTTGATATAATTTGCAAATATACTGTTTATTTATTGCGCGCACCTGTATGAATGGTTTATGTTGTTAAGTATAACTTAGAAGCACACAAGTAGGCTAAAATAATCAACTAACAATGAAATACTAGTAAGGACTTGGGTAATAACAGCATTCGGCTGCTGAGTAGGGCTGCGTGAAGGCAGTATATCAGGCTGCGAGGTACGAGAAAGTGTGCATCGTGACGTGTGCACAGGGTCAAACTACAAACCACTTGAACTCATCGGACATCTCCAGGGTGTGGAAACCTAGTTCTAGCACCCTCCCATACTGCTTCGAGTGAGACCTCAGTCCGCGCTCTGTGGACTATTGCCGAAAGGACCAGTAGTACCAAGATTTGTTTGGCTAACTTAACTCTGAACCTGGGTTAGGCCCCAATAAGCCAACAATATTATACATTGTATATTTAATATTTATGGAACTTTACTTTAAACATAGGTAGTAATGTATTTGTACTCAACTTTTATTAAGTTCTTTTATGATAATATTTATATAATTTCAATCCATTGAACATCTTTAAATTCCTTATATGTATTTTACTCTTCCATTTGTTTTCTTGACATACATATCTTAGTGGTGTTCTGTAAATATTTTTATCTTTTGTTTACTTTGAATTTGTATATCATTTTTAGAACTTTATAAACCAGATACCATTCCTAGATTCTTGGCTTATCCAACTAAGAATTCATAAGGGTTTAAATTGATTTGCGTATTAAGAAAAATGTCACAAAAATTTCTACACTAACCGAGTAGTTTGTTAGCCACTTTGCATAGTATATTCAACAACCACAAATCTAACATCTCCCTAAGGAAAACAAGGAGTACAAAGCACATCGTTCTTAAAAAAACAATAAAGGAATAACCTGCAAGATACTCTCCAAAATTCTCTCTTAGGGTGATTAGGAATTAACATTAGAATAAAGAAGATCCAGTAAGAGACCCTTCAGAGGAAAACTTGGGATTATTAGGGTGTAAGTCTTACAAATGAAGGTGTGAGAATTAGTTTTGTTAATCTATCAACACATCCATCATTGTTGCAAGTACCATCACTTTGTGAGGAAGCCTCCAAGATAATTTTAGCTATGATATTAATATCTACCTCAATTTCCCTAGACATTCCCCTCTATACTCACCTAGGAGGAATCTAGGATAGGAAACTAAGTTTAAAGCTCATATTTAGTGACTAGGGGGTAATCATTAGTTATAACCACACACATGGGTAGAGTATCTTTGTCAACAACTTCAAAAAGAGAAAATCTAAAGCGAACCATTCCAAATAGAAGTCGTTATATGTACAATAGTCCACAAACATCAAGATAAGATAAGAGATGATATCTCCCTTTACTTACCGAAATGTGATCTAGTGCTCTAATCTTGTGTTAGAGGAACTTCCCTACCACTACTTATACTATGTTGGACTTTTTTCACTCATTAATAAAATTTTACGTTTGCTTGAATGGTCTTGGAGAATCAACTATGCAAACCTAATCCAATGCTCTAAAAACCCTAAACTTGTTTGTGTTAAAACACAAAAATAAAATGTCTAGTATGTTTTAGATTTAAGTCTAATGAATTTTTGTTTACTCAAGCTATATAAGTGAAACAAACTAGACTAAAAAAAACAATTATAAAAATATTGACTAAAAATGCAAGTGTTCATTCTTCAATGATAAAATTGATTTCTTCTTTCTTTAAACTTTATGTAAAATAATCCTATGAACTATTTTTTAAATGATTTCTTTTTTCAAAATGTCAAACAAAAATACCTAAATTTCTAAAATATTTGAAATTTTCTCAAGGCCTATCCACTATGAATTATAAAAAATTGAATGCAAGCAAGAAGGTAAATATGAAAATTCTCACTAAATCCTTTTATCTTTTCAAATATGAATTTAGTAACAAGATGAAAGGACACAAGTTATTGAAGTAAACAAACAATTTTCTCTTTTCATTTTTGTAAAATAATGAAAAGAACCACAAACCCTAATGTGAAACAATAAATTTTTTCTAAAGTTTGAATTCATTTCCATGGTGAGAGATGTGAGGAACCAAGCTTCATAAAAAGAAATCTGAGACTTCAAGAAAATTAAAAGCATAGACAAAGAATCACCAGACACATAACAAATATGTCTTTAAAAAAAAATACACTTTTTAGACACAAAAGATCATAACCTTAGAAATGAAGGGTAATTTCTTGTATTAAATCAAAATGCAATTTAAGATTCATCAAAATGCTTCTAGAAACTAGGATATAGACTAGTGTCACAGTAAACATTAGGAAAAGATACAAATTCCCTTTAGTAATGCCTTCTATTTTCAAGTATGTGCACATTTTTCTGCCTTCAATACATACATAATTGTTGTTGAAGAAACACACAAGCATATTCAATTGTTCTTCAAGAATAATGGATATATACTTGACTATTCTTCAATAAAGGAGTGTATGGAAGACACTTATACAAAAACTTAAAACATGGGATAAAGAAGTAAAGAAAGTGAACTATGAATAAGAATGAATCTAGCAATTACTAACAAGAAATAGGGAAAATAAAGTTTATACTAGCCCTAAGAAACTAGCCTATTCATAAGAGAGAAACATAGATAAGTTCCTCCCTAGTGGAGTCACCAGTTCTATTTATAGAATTTCTTCCTATGGTTAGGGTTACAAACATAATAGAGTAGAAACAAAAATCATTCATTCGAATCTAAAAGAACAATATAAATATTTATTAACTATTGTGTAAGGGTAGAAGACTTTACCCAAAAAATTGAAGTCTAAGGAAGATTTCTATTCCAAATCTTATTCCTTTGAACTTTTCCTAAATAACCTACATTCACAAAGCAAATGAATAGGGAACAATAATATATTTAATGATAACTCAGTTGCATTGAATGAAATAAATCAACAAAACAAATCTTGATGTCATAATTGCATTATGAAAACACTAAATTGGAATGGAAAGGAATGATTTTCTTATTAAAATAATTGACAACAATATAAAGTTTCGATTACATTTGGTCCCTGGTGAAGGAACCACATATAATTCTCCTATAGGACTCCCCACCTTGGGACTCTAAATATCTCCACCGCAAACTCTTCTTCTTCTAGATGAAGAGAGAAAAAGAAAAGGAGTCCCTTTAAAAATCCTAAAGAACAATAGGAAGACAAGGAAACAATGGTTTCCAATCTGAGGAATATCTTAAAATCTCAAGGGGATTATAGACAGAGGCAATAAGAGAGAAATTGTTGACATAAGGGTACTTGTTTCTCTCCTCCATCCACGTCATCATTAAATATTCTTAAAAAGTAATTTAGGTCATTGGGAATGGTCTACAAGAGATTCACTCTAGGAAAAATCAATAAAACCCTCCCCAAAACATGCAATAACATGGACTTTTAAATTTTTTGGTGCAAAATGAAGGCATATGATAACTTCATAAAGGGTACTAGCATATAAATACATCTTTCTTTCATAAGAGTCATGTACATTCATATTATGCCGAACAAATGGCACACGTGCGAACACATGTTTTATTTTTTAAATATCTTGTATAAAGGAAAATGTCTATAAAAGGGAAATGGAATGATAAATTTAGGCCAAAACATGAATCTTATAATAATTTTGACAAAATATGCTATAATATCTTCGAATAATTGCTACTTTTCCAAATGATCTTTTATTGTTATTTGGGTGAGAGATGTGGTGGAAGCTTCCTTGTAGCTAAATAGTTATAAATATCTACAAATAATGGTGTGTTAGTAAATATCACAAAAATATCTTCATCAAAGAAATCATCCTCAATGTTAGGATGGGGAAGTTTGAGGAATTATAGGAACCCCATAATACTAATGGAAATTGCCCAAAACACCAAATTTCTAAAGGAAATGGCCAAATCCTAAGAAGCCAACTACTGTAGATACTAGACTATACCCGAAAGAGCTCAAAAGTACAAATAGATCTTATCTTCCATAGATTCTAGGTAAAAGAAAGGAAATGGCTCCAAATGCCAAATTGCATGAGAAAGCTACATACCAACTTTAATCGTTAAATGTCGAGATAATACAACAAGATACAAGTATGTATAAACTCATAGAATTCATCACAACATAATGTTCATAAACTAGGTAGCCCTCAACTCTTACTAGAAATTCATATAAAACACAACATATAACTTGAAATCCTAATAAGTAAGTTAACTCATTATCATGGTTATGGTAGTGAACTACCTAGACTCATAAACATATAAGATAAATGACAACTTATGAGATAACAAGTTAGTTCTGAGTGATTTTTAGAGCACCGATCATAAGCGTATAAGACAACTTGCAATTCACTAAGAATATTGTAACCACATCACTCAAGCAACTTATTATCACTATAGATATATAAGCTAGTTGGTCAACTATGATTTCCCCACTTTTTCCACCCTGAAAGCATCAATATGGATGACAAAGGATATAATGATCTAATCTGGATTGGGATTTATACCACTAATCGAGTAGATCATCTATCCCAGGCATGGGGTACTAGTTGTTGAGCATAATTTTGTTTAATTACCTATAGCGAATACAAATTTGCTAAGTCTCGTCCTAATTTGGCACAATGATGATGAGTGACCCACATGGTGAGTTACCTTGTCAAAGGACACCTTGTTCCTACAGTTGTTGCAAGTGATTCTTCACCCCACTTGATTCTATAACAGAATGTCTGTACAACCCAATGTTTGGCAATGACGAGTCCAATAATAGTTGGATCTCATGCTCCACTTCTCTCTTAGGATGTAGTCCTTTAGGATCATAGAATGCATCCTTGTATGTCTGCAATAAATCTTCAAGTTGTTGTTTTTGTTCCTTAGTACACCCCTTTGATGATGAATTTTCTCTCACTGACTCTTACACAAACTAATTTTCTCTTAAATATAGTAAACCATATATGTTTCTCAAATTGATCAATTTCTTAACTTGGTTGCACCTTACCAATGAAGTTTTGGACTTGCCACTGTGCGCCTTGATGCTTAAGGATTTTCCGTCATTGAAAAGGTGGTATTGTTTGGATCTCTTCATGAAAATTACATCCTGCATGTACATATAGGGACTTCTAAACACCGCTCCATGTACATCAATGGGAACTACCTCTAGTTATACTTCATTTTCAAATTTAACATTGATAGAAAATATGACTTTACAATGTTCGGTTACCTTTAATTTTGCATCATTATTTACCGATCGTAATGGATATGGGCTTGGATAATCATGAAATTCAAGTCCCAATTTGTTGACAAGATTTGTTCAATGAGATTTTCTTGTGATCTTGAGTTGTACAGAGCATTAATTTTCATCTACATAACCTGTATCTTTATATTGAAGAGTATGATATTTTTTTCTCTTCGTTTTGCTAAAGGATACTTAAATTTACCTCTTTTGCACTGATGTACAAAAAATTTGACCAAGTTTCATTCCACTTGATTACTTCAATCTATGGCCTTTAGATTTTTCTTATTAGTATATTTCTTTTTTTTCTTTGGGATGAGCACATGATACAACTTCCAACGCTTATCCTTTATATGACCCCCAATGTTACAATGGTTGTAGGGACATTTGCAATAGTGTGTTGTGGCTATTGTCTTTTTGTACTTTCCCCATTTCCACTTCTTCTTACCCTACTTAGAAGCCTCTTCGTTCTCTTTCTACTTGGACCCACTTGAATTACCTATCTTTTGCCTATATTCTATAGGTTTTTTTCCTAGACACAAACCTCATCCACCAATATGGGCTTGAAATTCATCACTTGCTTCCACATACGGCTCTATAGACCCCCCACAAATACTTGAGGAATATGTTTAACCTATTTTGGGAGATACCCAACATTATGTACATCTCTTTAAATTCTATGGTATACTCTTGTACGTTATTCCCATGTCTGTGTCTGAATTAATGCCATTGGATCCAATGCTCATCTACATACTAAATAGGGTGAAATTATGGCTTTAGTTTTGGAATCCTCCCAAATAGCTACTAGTGGGTATCCCTCCAACCACAAGGTATCTATATGGATTTCTCACCAAGTTAGGGCAGGGTCCTTTAATCTCAACCAAGAAAACAAAATATTTTGTTCTTTCTCTATATGATGAATACTAAAATAATCTTCTAATTTTTGCAACTATTGATTTAGCTTCCAAGCATCAATCTCATCTTGATATGAATTGTTGTTTACATCCACTTTCATTTTGAATAAGGACTGTGAATGGTTCAAAATACTCTAACTAGGTTGATCCTTTTTGGGTTATTTCTTCGACTCCCTTTCTAGTTCTTCTTGATGTGCCAATTTCCCTTTCAGTCTAATCTCTACATTAGAACCTCCAACTTCTTCGAATAACTCAAGATTATTGATCAAGGTTTCAATGGTGAGGCTCACATTATGATTTATATCTATGACTTGTGCTTCCAACCATGAAACCCTCTCCTCTAGTGGATCTTGAGGGTTATTGACAAATTCATTAACCATTGTTAGGGTTTTGTGACTTTTGGCTTAGCCGATCTAGATCCCTAAGACATCCCCACAATAATCCAAAGATACATGCTTTGGTACCAATATAATATGTACATCTCCATGGATATTGCACTAGATAGTTAATCACAACAAATCTAATGAAATTGTACTTAAAATTTGAAATCTACACTATGAGGGTTAATTTCTCTTCAGACTTTTGGATTTATTAAATTATTGTGTTATGATTATGCATGCAATAGATAAAATATGTAGAAAATATAGAATAGCGAAATAAAACTCAGCAATCACAATTGACACAAGATATAACCTCAGAAACCCTTTAAGAAGAAATCCTAATTGGAAGATGAGGCTTCTTTCCCCTCTTTCTTTAAATTGAAAATGGATGCAAGTACAAAGAAGTGAGACTTGTAGCCTATGGGACAACATAATGCATAAAACCTTCCAATTTTCTCTCTGCATGTCCACTCTTGGTTGCTATGTTCATTTATAAAACAATATGCACTCAAATAGAATAGAAGCCATTTTCCTCTCAGTGGCCCATTTATAACACAAGTTGATAGCCTACTAGTGGTTACCTTTAATTCCTTCAACTCTTAACTAGAGTTGCAATATGGACTCTTCTATTTTCTTCTTCATCATGATCATGTGGCTAGAGCCTTTCCCATGAAATAATGGGGTTTGACATGGCATCCTCTTGTGCATATAAACTATGGTTGAGGCTATGCTTGCACTATTTGAAAGATATCTTTGTAGAGGAGATGTTCTTAACTAATAATTTTTTACTCCCAAAAAACATTATTTGATGCCTCAAACTACTTCAGGAAGGTTTGATTAAACCCAATTTTTTCAAACTAGGCCCCATAGGTTAAAATGGTCATGTGAGCTAATTCATTTAATTTTTCTACTGTAAAAGCATCGAGATAGATGCAAAAAAATATAATGATCCATTTTGGATCAATTATTCACCAGTCCATCACTAGTATGAATGATTATTTCACGACACTTATTATCTCTACTCCTCACTAACCATCTACATATATAGATGGAATTAATCAAATTATCAACGTTTATCAATAGAACAAATATGTTTCCATCCTAACATCCTAACCTTGAACTCAGTTTTATGCTAAAATAACTCCTCGACAGATGGTAAGTTTTCATTCACTCCAACATCAACCCTCCATGCTTCATCTCCCATTGGTGAAAAAAATATTTTCCTCCCCATTATCTTGTTAGCCATCCATGTGTAGGGTCACTAAATTTTTCATTTTTAAACTTTTGTTGTTCAACTAAATGTCATCTCTCTCGCTATGTTGTCCCAACACTACAATCCTCAATTTCCCACTAGTTATTCACATGTATGGTAAATGCTTCCCCCTGTGATTGGAACATCTTTATCCATAATGTTGGCCTCTATTTTTCCCTCACTAACTGATGTCTTGATCCTTTAAGACTTGTCCCTATAATGTTGTAGTGTAACCTCATCTCTCATGCCATTTAACTTATCAATGTTGTGATACCTCCCTCTGTATCTCATATATCATGTGGTCTGCCTAGATCATGTATCCTAGGCTCAAATTCTCTTACATTCCTTTCCATACAAACTAGCATTTTGTGGCTCACATAAATTAGGTAAGCTTGAGACTAAACAATGCACCTATGACAAGACATCACCTGGTTTGCATTCATTCAAACTATCTCCCATGATTGAGTCATTTCTTTAAAGCATTAAAAAATCACGAAACACTTAAAGTGATGAGATAACCATAGCGAGAACATTTATTTAGGTGGAGAATCACAAAATTAAATACTTTTGCTAGGCTGGGGGTAAGATTCAAATAAGTTAAGAGATTAGGGCATAGGAACCCCTAGGTTAAGAACATACATTGAAATATATGAGGACTAGGAGTTTCAAACAATGATATACTCATAAATCAATATCTCTATCCAATAAATTATCCTCCACAATATTTCATTCTTTGTCCTCCGAGAGTCCCAAAATAGCTAAAAGTTTACTCATTAGTATGGTCACCTTCAGTAAATCCACAAAGTTTTTCCAGAGTTGTCAAGCCACCATATATAGCCTAGACCAAGCTAAGAGCATCTATTGGGTAGGCTAGGAACAATTTGAAATCATGGCCATGGTGCTTTGGAAAGATAAGAAGAAATGGGAAGAAGTAGAATATGAATGATGCTCTTTTATATTATGAACAAAGATGTGGGAGAGTATTACCTCACCTTCGGTTAGAAGCTACACCCTCATATCCACAAATGATGGTTATGAGGGACCCCATGCCTTAGCTTTAAGATCCTGAACCCGTTTTTTAGTTAGAGAGTTGAATGATTGGGTTTAGTGTGCTTGTATTCAGGAAATAGTCATGGACCCTGCCATGAATCACTCCATCAAATATTGTACTTACAATGAACAAATCTACTCATACAACCATAAAGGGAGGGAAAATCATGTTTTCCAAGTCTCTGGGGATTTTGAGAAAGCATCAATATAAGTGACATATCTTCATGTGGTGGATTGGTTTAGTTTTTGAACTTTCTCTTGGATGCCATTCATCGTAGTGTCTTTACTAGTATCCAATGTCTTATACATATCAATTTGAGCTAGTGATGTGCCATCATTGATCCTATTTTTAGATTCACGCATCAATTGGTTCCCATAGTTTTATCACTTGAAAATTTGAAACTATACCACCAATGTTTGATGACCAGTAATCACCAAAAGCATATTGTTGTTGGCATAAGATACAAATATGTACTTCATTATCATACACTTCTAGATAAAGAACGAAACATTTCCTAATTATTGATCTTAGCTCCTCTTCCAATTGTAGAATGCCATTCAAAACTCAAATTATAATGTTTGTTTTTCAACAAGTGTTTAAAAACAAAAACTCTCAAGAGTTCCACTACACAATAGAACAAAAGAAAAATGAAAATGAAGCCTAAACAAGAAGGAAACACTCAAGACAAGAATGAGATATAGGAGTCAAAGGAGACCATCAAATCGTGGATATGCAGTAAAGAACAACCAAAAGTTGTAGGAAGAGTAATAACACAATGAGATTTATTCTAAGAGGCCACCAACTGGAGACTATAATTGATTGCATATGAAATGGGAAGATGTGAAATTAGTAATAAGTAATATGCGTCCTCACCATGTCAATGAAATTAACTTCTTCTTTTTTTTTCTAGGAGAAAAGAAACCCAAAATTTTGTTCATCCAAAAGAAGAACAAAGTTACATATTTCATATGTTGCATGTGTTCGAACACCTCATGGCTAAGAAAAAAAGCAAGAATGGGGAAAGATACCTATGCCACAAAAAATGGCTAAGAAATGAAGTCAAAAAACCTAGCAAACATTACATGAAATCTGAGGATAACTATAACTGGGCATAGGCCACCCTGATAACCCATGAGAAAACCCCCAAAACCAAGCCTCAAACAAAATAAAATAGGCATCAAAGCCCAAGAAAAACCCATAGTGACAACTAAGCAAGAAATAGTACAAACATCCCCTGAAAAACACAAAAATGATGACGATTGGAGGCACAACAATGACACACCCAAATGAGACCATAAGCAAAAACTTGGCCCAGAGTAGAGCGATGGCATCAAAGACACCGAAAAAAGCACCAAAGGCCAAAACAACACACACAGAAGGCCATAACAAAGCATCCAAACCTATTGCAAAGAGAGCCCGAACAAAAAGATATCAACATCACCAGCAAAGGATTCATACCCTGGAAACACAAAAGCAAAGAGGCATGAATTAGAGGGCCAAGTGGCTAGTGTTTAGTCACCCAACCCTCTACTCCCTCAACTCTTCCCTTTTTATGTCAATGAAATTAACTTAATCCAAGGGAGATTGAAATTTCGTGTGGCCAACACATGCACCATAACCACTGTATCTCCTTTAGTTAATTGTGTTTCTTACTAATAGTTACATTTCAAAACTAGAACCAAATTAAGGCTCTTCACTAATCCCCCCTTCTTCTCATAGATGGAAGAGAGAATGTTGTCACACTATACATATGAGTATTGCCCTAGGGATTATGGGTTTGGAAATTATATATGCAAGAGGGATAAAGATTTTGTACAACATATTTTTGCTCCATTCTTCATGTCAAAAATCCATTTTCCAAGCCAAGATTTTGTCGAAGGATTTCATTTGTTTCTTGAACTACTTTGTGAGTAGTGATTTTCTTTTTGAAAATTAGATTGACTATGTTTTTTCTTATTTCGAGCTAGATTAGCTCAGTTCCTTTTCGTAGGAGACTTGTATACTTCTTGGATTATTCTTACCAAGGAGGGGGGTGGGGTATGGATTCCATTTGTAGAGCATAATATGCTAGATTTGTTTTTTTCAATTTCAAGTTAATTAATAACATTGATTAATGATTTCCATATAAGGGATACTTTGAACTATGAACCTAATCGACCCATATGATATGAATTTGTGTATCAATGGACTATTTTGTACATAAACATACTCCTTTATTAGCTCAATATAGTTTCATTTTTCTTTATTTCTTTCAACGTTAATTAATCTTTTCCTTTCTATAATTATTATAGATTTCTAATATTTCCATTTAGTAGATTTTGGCTAATCATATTTGTTGAATTGTTGTTTTCTTTTGCTTTATTGCTTTATAGATTAGTGTTTGAATTGTTCTTTAGTAGATACGGACTAATCTTATTTGCAAAATTATAGTTCTTTACGTCATAGTTTGTAGGATAATGTTTTGAATGGTTTCCATTACATTCTTTATCCATCCTTAACATTAATTTAATCCCTCAATATTGATTGTTGGGCCATATAATTCAAAGGATTCAAGTATCTTAGATAAGGGAGAGCTTAATTGGGCTTCTCTATTAGGTTATATCCCTTGACCATTTGGTGGGACATTCTCCCCATAAGCACATTGTAGGTACTATCTAATGGAAACACATTTAGTATTTAGAACATTGAAATAAACATTTTAATCATTATTATGTTTACACTATATTTATTACATAAGATTTATTTAATAAAAATGAATTCAATATAAAATAACCTATATATTTAATATTTATTTAAAAAACTTCAAATAAAATTATAATAAGAAAATATAAATAAACTATTAAAATTCAAAGACAAATAATAAAAATAGACACCAAATTGGAGTATGAGACCTCTTGTTTGTGGGACAAGGGACTCACTTATACGAAAGTATGCATACTCTACCCCTCCAATTTTGAACTTGTGATATTTTAGAAAAAAACACATACTCTGAACTATCAGACCCACTCAAACGGCATGGCGATCATGATTAACCAAATCATTATAATAAATATAAATGTGATAAAAATTTAACAACATTTTAACCCTACAAAAGTTCTGTAATGATAAACAAATTTTGGTAATGATAATAAAGAATTTGGTAATTATAATAATGCTTAAAAAGTCGATGACTGACAACGGTGAGCACTAAAATCTCATATTTCCAACGTTGAGCACTAAAATCTCATTTAAAATCTAATATTTCAAACCTATTGGTAATGAAAGTTTATAAGCTTTGTTGGCAGTCTGGACAATTCCTTAATGCAAATAATAAATGAGCGATTTTTTTTCTCAGGCTGGTCGATTATCAAGGCCGGATAAATACTATTAAATTAAACCTTTCTAATTTTTATTAAAACGACCGAAAAATTAAAGGAAAAAAAAAATTCCAATTAATTATTTAAAAATTAAAAACTATTTTCCTTTCCTAACATGTCAACGTTATCCATATGATATGTATAATATTGACTGTCAAATGGTTGGAATTGCTACCTCTCCGAATCATTATCTCAGCTTGCCTGTTTCTTCATGCCCTCCCTGAGCCACCGCTGGAGCCTGAAAATCTAACCAATATTAAATTTGTCTATAATTAGTGGTTGATAAGTTTAATTTTTGTTGTATGAGATTGAATTTTATCTTAATTTATTATTTAAAGTGGGAGAAAATGAACTCCTCTCGAAATAAGTTAAATTAGTTAACTTTATCATTCCCATATTTCCCACGTTTCCCAGCGGACACCCATATTTCCCATGTTTCCCAGTCTGTCCCAAACGTGACATGTCATTTATCACTGGAATCGAATATGCTTGCTGACTCATTCCCCTGATTGTCCTGAGGTGGCATTGCATTGCATTGGCCCTCTCCACTATATATACTCATTCTCCTGAGGTGGCATTGCATTGCATTGGCTATCTAACAAGCCCTCTGCACTATATATACAACATCCCAAAATTATACCCTGGGCCTCCTTCCAATTTTTGTACTCTCTTAGTCCTCTGTTGCTCGAACCAGAGTTTTTACTTGTGTTATTTAACAGTGAGGAAGGAAATCACTTTTATAAATATTGTCTGTGTTCTCAAAGTGAGATATTCAATAGTCAACGATATGTTCAGACCAAACAGATATATTGATTTCCTTGCAGGTCCTTTCAGTGATTCAATCAGATTTTAAGCAAACCAGAGCACCCTGCGGACTTAATTCAATTGAAGATGACAATCACAGTTCAAGGTCATCACCTTCTATTGAAATGCAATGAATTTTTATTCTTTTATTTCAATTAGTTTTGTAATACAATTAGGGAAGAGTTCCAATTAATTTATTACTTTGTTTGATATTAGTGAAAAGCTCCAATTAATTTTTTACTTTCTTAAAACTAAATACGAATAAATCAAACTAGATACTTAAAATTGGATAAAACAAAGTTGAATCTTAGTGAAGGTTGATATCATTACCATAATCAATATGTTTACTGAAACACAATTATTAATTTCACGAATACCAATCTGATAAGATGCTTTTCTTTTCTATTTTAAATAAACACTTTTGCAGATCCCCTCCTGCAAGGAAATGAGATCAACAAAACTCAAACAGGCCAGGACGAAGTCGACTATTCACAATCCCACGTTCTTCAATTGGATGGTGGTTTTGTCACACCAGACAGCAATGCCTTCGGCCATGATTTCAGGTTTTGAAACCTTACACACTCTTGCTAATTTTCTTCTCTGGGTTTTACACATCTGAGCATTTTACCAGCTAGATCGTCGAATGACAAACTGATGGCTGAGCCCTAACAGAAACTATGAAAACGAAAGCGAGAGGCAGGCTGGTGTGCAAGAGTTTTACAGACTTAATCACATCAACCAGACATATGATTACGTAAGTTGTGCACTCTCATTTCTAATGTCTCCCTTAATTATAAGTGTTGTCGTAACTTTTTGTCTCCCTTGATTATAAGTATTCTCGTAATGCAGATAAAAACCATGTTGCTATAGACTTCGCTGGTTGAAAATATGCCCATGAAAAAAATATGCCCACTTTCATCCCTGAGCAGCTTAGTCTATTGCGGATTTTCTAAATATTTTGGGATCCCAAAGAGATGTATGGATGATTCCGAAATATTATGGGAGTCCACGATCGATATAAAGATTTTTATGACTTTCATTTTTTTTACTATGAATGTTTTTTTGGACTTCTAATTGTCAACTTGTTAGATGGATGTTAATTTTTTGTTTTATTAAAAAAGAGTTGCATGGGCTAATTTGATATCTGACTTAATAATAATCTTAAAATTAAATTATTATTACTACATTACAAAACTCCTTCGTAATTCTTATATCTCACTTAATAATAATCTTAAAATTAAATTATTATTACTAAACTACAAAACTCCTCCGTAATTCTGCAGGGTATAACTATAATTATATACTGAAATCAATCTGAGAGACAAAGAACTTCTCTGCTTCATATGACAGCTTGAGGCACAATATCTGGACTGCATCAAAACTGTGCGACCACATTGGTGTACACATGATTTTGGTTATCCACAATGATGTTTTCTTTTTTGTGTGGTTGCAGGCATTAAGTAAGCGCGAACATTATGGTAAGCTTGACAAAACTGTTATGAGCATCTGGGAATGTTGTGAACTCTTAAACGAGTTCGTAGATGAGAGTGACCCTGACCTCGATGAACCTCAGATAGAACACCTGCTACAAACAGCAGAGGCTATTCGTAAAGATTACCCCAATGAAGAGTGGCTTCATTTGACTGGCCTCATCCATGGTATGAGTTACACCCCATCTAACTCTTTGCATTCATACTAACTTGTGCAGCAAACCAACAGAGATTCTCTGCCAGAAATAGCATGACTCGTTGAACAACAATCTATTTCAGTATATGTCATAGAGATTATACTTCTAGTTCAGTTGTGATTGGGTTATAGATGAAATTGTAATTGAGAAAAATGCATGCAGATCTGGGCAAGGTACTACTGCATCCTGACTTTGGAAGGGAACCTCAATGGGCAGTTGTAGGTGAGAGCTCATTCAACATTACCCACTGTAAAATGAAATGGAATGTACCCATCATTTACATCTCTCATGCATTTAGCTTCCTAAGGACTCCTGGATGATATTTTAGTTATAATTGGCGGATACTGGATTCTTCTGGCAAAGGACTGGGTTGGCTGTTAATGATGTCTAATACAAAAAAAGCTTGCATATCTGAACTTATACAGGTGACACTTTTCCTTTGGGATGCGCTTTCAGTGAAACCATTGTTCACCGCGAGGTAATATATATCAACCTTCTCTCTTCATTTTGCAACTTGGTATTTTTCTGAAACATTGTTCTTGGTCCATTGCAGAGTTCATGTAATATATCAATAATTAAAATCTTTTTCATATCGTTGTGTGTAGTTTTTCAAGGACAATCCAGACTTTCACAACCCGAAATACAACACAAAATACGGGGTGTACTCTGAAAAATGTGGACTGGACAACGTTCTTATGTCATGGGGTCACGATGAGTACATGTACCTGGTAATATACTTTCAGAAAATAAGCCAACATATCATTTCATTTCATGTCTACATAGAATGGTTGATTGTTTTATTCATCGATGGATGGAACAGGTGGCTAAAATGAATAACACAACATTACCTCCGGCAGCTCTCTTCATCATAAGATTTCACTCTTTCTACCGTAAG
>APFE030344538.1:128168-145334 GCA_000404065.3 Pinus taeda | reverse complement strand
ATTCCCCCCCCCCCCCTCTCAGTATTATTTCCAACAGTTAGATGGAACAGAAAACAATATGTAAGTAAGAAGAGCTATTATACTCATGAAGACAGTGATGGAATTTCAAATAGTGATGAAGATGAACAAGGTCATGATAATAGAATTCCGATGGATTTTGAAGGTGATGATTTTTTGGATGCTATAAATGAAGAAGGTCTTTATGAAGAAATTTCTAAACTTAAAATTTGTTTAGAAGAAAAGAATATGATTATAGATACTCTAACATTCCAACTTGCTGAAAAGGATAAACACAATGAAAAGTTAGAATGTGGAATTGTGGAACTTAGAAAGGAAATTGAGAAAACAAAAGCCCTTAATCTCAGATTTGCTAAAGGATCTGAAAATTTAGATGATATTATCAAAGTGAAGCATTCTCCTCTAATCAGGATAGGTCTCGAATATTCTGAAGAAGCGTCTCAATCTCAGAAGCAAGCACTGAAGCCATCCACCTCCAAAAGTTATCTTGATGCAGCAAGGAGAAATGAATAGTAAAAGCATGATACAGATGACCAGGTAAATCAGGGACAAGTTGCTTCAAGAATGATCAAAGATTATCAAGAGCAATCTACTTCAAGGATGAATAGAAGCCTCAACCGACCACAGGTAAATCGTTCTCAATTTAGCTCAACAATGGATGGAAACTACAGTCATATGGTTGGTAGATTTGATAGTCGCAGGAATTTCTTCAATGGCCAATGCTTCTCTTGTCATAACTTTGGTCATAAAGCTTCTCAGTGTGTTGCCTACAAGACCATCATGACTAGGGAAGCACAAAAACAAAGGGGTATGACAGGAATCATGAGAAGAACCTACAATAACTTCTCTACTCTTGAAAATGAAATAGAATGCACTATCTGTAACAATTTCGGTCATGAAGATTCTGAATGCAGGAGCAGGTTTTGGCAAACAATTCAAAAGGAGCAGGTTTCATGGAGAAAGAAAGATCTACAACCAGAAAGCTGTGGGATCGCCTTATATGTAGAAGGACAGGAAAATCAATAGTACATTGATAGCGGATGCTCAAAACATATGACAGGTGATAAAGGAAAACTTCAATCATATACTGCCTTAGAAGGGAAAAGAAGGTATCATTTGGAAATGACACCCCAGCATTCATAAAAGGTAAAGGTTTTGCTCAGTTGAAAAGGAAGGTCAAGGCTAGTAATGTTATGTATGTTGATGACTTAAAGCATAATTTATTGAGTGTTAGTCAAATGTGCGATCAAGGAACTGAGGTAATATTTAGATCAAATGGATGCATTGTTCGTGAGCTTGACACATGAAAAACAGTGATCTAAGGCACAAGAACTCCAAAGAATTTATACATATTCAAAGAAGGAGAACAACAATGCTATCTGAGCAAGAATGATGAACACTAGCTATGGCACAGAATATTGGGGCATCTTATCTTCTCCCAGACCAGGAAAGCAAGCAAATATCAGGTAGTTCATGATCTTCCTAACATCAAAATTCCAGATAATACAATATGCAAATCATGTCAATTTGGTAAGCAAACCAGAACTAATTTCCCTAAGAAGGAAGGTTCAGCTAGCAGGCCACTTGAACTTGTCGACACTGATATATGCGGTCCATCTAGGAAGAGGTCACCTTGAGGAGAAGAGTATTTCATATTGTTCATTGACGACTTTTCAAGGATGTGTTGGATAGGACTCGTGAAGTATAAATATGAAGCTTTCGAAAAGTTCAAGTCATTCAAAGCTTTGGTTGAAAATCAATCAAATCGCAGAATCAAATGTCTCAGATCTGATTGAGGAGGGGAATTTACCTCAGGTGAATTTTTTGATTTTTGTGAAGAACATGGAATCAAAAGGGAATTTTCTGCTGCAAGGACTCCTCAGCAAAATGGAGTAGTGGAAAGGATGAATAGAACAATTCAACAAATGGCCCCTGCTATGCTTGATGAGTCTGGAACTCTCGCAACCTTCTGGGGTGAAGCCGCATTTGCTGCTGTTACTATTCTCAACAAGACAAACGTCCGGGTAAACAACACTTAGACTCCTCATGAAATTTGGTATGGTAAAACTCCCATGGTAAAATACTTCAAAATATTTGGAAGCAAATGCTACATTAAAAAGACTGATGAAAATCTTGGCAAGTTTGAACCTAGAGCAGGTGAAGGTATTCTACTTGGCTATTCTCCTCATAGCAAAGCTTACAAATGTTACAATAAAAGACTTGGAAAATTTTTTGAAAGCATTGATGTAGTGGTTGATGAAGAAGGAAACTCTCCTAGACAAGAAAAATCTAAAGTTTTCGAAGATGGCGAAGACTATCTGTCAACCTCAAATCAGATTCATGACGAAGAAGAAATCCATGAGGCACCAGAAGAATAGATAAGGATAGAAGAGAAGACTCCATCCAGATATGTTCAGAAGAATAATCCAGAATCCCAAATTCTAGGGCAGAAAGAGGCAGGTGTATTGTTATGAAACCAACTTCAAGAAAGATAGAAAAGAAGGCCCCTATACTACTAGTTTAGGGGCCTAACATGTACAAACAAGGAGAACCATTTCAGAAGCTTCAAGCTATCTAGCCTTCCTCTCCTCCACAGAACCACAAAATATAAAAGAGGCATGCAAAGATGAATTCTAGGTCAAAGCCATGGAGGAAGAACTTGAACAGATTGAGAAGAATAAGACTTGGGAGTTGGTTCCTAGACAACAAGATAAAAATGTCATAGGGACAAAATGGATTTTCAAAAATAAGTTAAATGAAAATGGAGAAGTTGTTAGAAACAAGGAAAAACTTGTTTGTAAGGGGTATGTGCAGCAAGAAGGCATAAACTTTGAAGAAACTTTTGCTCCAGTTGCCAGACTTGAGGCTATAAGAATTCTCCTTGCTCTCTCTAGCTTTCAAAAGTTCAAAGTATTTCAGATGGACATAAAATTTGCCTTTCTGAATGGAGACTTAAATGAAGAAGTATATATTGAACAACCTGATGGGTTTATCCTTGGAAATGATCCAAAACTTGTATGTAGACTTAAGAAGGCACTCTATGGCCTTAAACAGGCTCCAAGGGCGTGGTACTATCGTCTGGACAAATACCTTCATCAACAAGGATTCTTAAAAGGCTCAGCAGATAGCAATCTATATATAAAAATTGATAATGATAAATTTCTAATACTTGTTGTATACGTTGATGATATCATTTTTGGTAGCAATGAAGAAGCCATGAGTCAAAACTTTGCTTTGGTGATGCAAAAAGAATTTGAAATGTCTTTGCTTGGTGAGTTGACATACTTCCTTGGGTTACGAATCCAACAAAATAAAGATGGTATCTTTTTATCACAAACCAAGTACCTAAAGCAGATCTTGAAAAAATATGGCATGGAAGACTCGAAACCGGTATCTACCCCTATGGTAACAGGATGCAGCCTCAGCGCTAACGATGAATCAGCAGCAGTACATCAACCACCCTACAGATCCATGATTGGTATTCTACTCTAGTTGGAAGATTTCATGCTAATCCAAATGAAGCACACCTTCAGGCAGTTAAGAGGATATTCAAATATCTTCAAGGAACACAAAACTATGGCTTATGGTATCCTAGAGATGCAAATCTCACACTTCATGCATATACAGATGTAGATTGGGCAGGAAGCATGGATGACAGAAAAAGCACTAGTGGTGGTGCATTCTTTATGGGATCCAGATTAGTATCTTGGTTCAGCAAGAAACAAAGTTCAATTGCTTTATCTACAGCTGAAGCAGAATATGTGGCTCCTGCAGCTTGCTGCACACAACTTCTTTGGATGATGCAAACTTTGCAAGATTTTCAAATCACCTGTACTCCACCTATCACCATCTTCTGTGATAATACAAGTGCAATCATTATTTCAAAAAATCTTGTCATGCATTCAAAGGCTAAGCACATACCTATCAAGTATCATTTTCTAAGGGAACAAGTGCTTGAACAAAAGGTTAAATTGGAGTATGTTCCTTCCAAGGAACAAGTTGCTGATATACTCACCAAACCATTTCCTAGGGAGACATTTGAATACCTCAGACAAAAGCTCGGGGTCGTTGATGCATCATCTTGCTGTTAAATCTTGTCTATGGTTGTACGCAGGAGGATACGCGTACATATGCCGGTTTATGAGGGTATAGTCGCGTGGGTCCGACAGAGACCTTCTGGCACAGGTTCAGGGGGAGCATATATTCTTCTATAATGCATTGTTGGGATTATCTTAGAAGTCCTTGGTTTGATTTCACAGTTGTTTTGGTGGAATAGATGCTTGCTGATCTAAAGGTAGATTGACAGATACTGATGATAGTTGTTGATAGCTATCATAGTCTTGTTGTAGATCTTTTTGAATCTATGTCATGTCAAGGTCATGTAAGGACCTATTTTGGTTTCCCCACTATGCATGGGATGAATGAGGTATGTTCTTGCTTTATTCCCACTTGGATGGGAGATGGATGTATGTATGAGTCTTTGTCACTTATGATGTATGGAGTCATGTTCTTTCTTGTAGAACATCTTTTTGGCAGACATTTCTTACAATCAGGGGGAGCATGAACAACACTTCAGCAGAGCAGGAGACTTCAGCATAGACAGCAGGTACTTAGGGGGAGTATAGTCAGCAGAATTATCCACCCTTTGCCCTTGATGTCAAAGGGGGAGAGTGATTGGGTATTGTTGCCAACAAGTCCAAAGGGGGAGATTGTTGGCATTATGATGTATGTGTTGTACTTGATGGCAACCCACTCATAGAAGATCAATTCACATATACACAACCAGATGAGTCTACAGAAGAAAATATCAGATGTGTAAGAATACATGGGATGCAGGACAAAGGAACCAGATGACAATTTATAGTGAAACAATGTTACTTTTGGGTTCCGCAGGTGCACCGTCCAAAAGATGTGGACATTGGCAGGTTGCGCAAGTGTGCAGTTCATAAGATGCGGATAAGTTCGCATGCGCTTCGAACAAAAAGTACGAACCTAAAATGCACGGAATTTCATGCAGAGAAAAGCGCGCACATGGAAAATATTATGTTTGGTCCATGATATTTAGTCCAACGCTTTTGATCCTATGGTTTTGGTCCGTGGTTTTGCATCTAAACCCAGGTTTTGGGTCCCTAGTATTGGAACTCTATGGTTTTGGTCCATGGTTTGAGAAAGGCCTTGACTATAAAAAAAGGGAGGAGATCATTTGGTTTATTCACTTGTGTATGTTGAATATCTTAAGAGCTAAATCTGAAATTCTGGTGATAGGTTTGGGAGTGATAGCTAGATCTGAATCAAGGAGAAACCTGAGCATTATAAGGCAAATCTACTGATCTCTTTGGTGCATGATCAGATCTGTGAATTTGACAGTCTGGGGTATAATTGAGGACTGATAAAGTGTCTATACCCGGAGGTCCACAGGCATCAGACGGTGCAAGTATGGAGGTGCGCAGGCCAGAAGACAACGCAGGTGCAGAGGTGCGTAGGCTAGAAGACAGCGCAGGTGGGGAGGTGCGCATGCTAGAAGATGGATCAGGTGCAGAAGTGTGTAGTCAAGTGGACAACCCAGGTGTGGAGCTGCACAGAACAGAGAACAGAAGACAGAGAAGGTGCGGAGCTGCATAGACTTGACATAGAAGAAGTGCGGATATCCACAGGTTTCTATTGGTGAAGTTGCGGACTTTTCTTGAAATATATTTTGGCTGCCTTTTGTCTATTGCTACAGAGTTCTGGGTTCAGAACCGATGTCTGGTTACTGGTATTGCTTTTCTAGTTACTGCATTAGTTGTTTGCGGAAAGGAGATTGGTTGATTCACATGTACTTGATGATTCTTTAATGTTCATGGATCCAGTATGAAAATTTATGAAACGTGGTCCCTAAAAGGAAAGAGAAGGTTGTAGCCTTCTGTAGGTTGAAGCCTACATATTGGTAAAGGACTGCACTAGTACAAAATCATTGTAAAAAGAATTTTCTAATTGGAAGAAGATAGAGACATATTGTAGTAGGTGGTTTTCACCCACATTGGGTTTCCACCTTATATCTTGTGTTCTTTGGTGTGACTGTTGCTCTATTTTTGTCCTTGTTAGATGGTTCAGACCCACAGATTAATATATTATAAGTTTGGAAAGTATATACCACTCTCATCTGCAAATATTTATATAAATTAAAAATAGTTTAATAATACTGATTCACCCCCCCCCCCTCCCAGTATTATTTCCAATAGTTCCCCGGTTTGTTATACCGCAAGCCATAGTTACAGATCATGGGTCACATTTTCACAATCACATGATGGCTGAGTTGACTGCTAAGCTAGGACTGTCACATGATAGTTCTACCCCATATTATCCGCAAATGAATAGACAAGTTGAGGCCATTAACAAGGTCCTGAAGTAGATGTTGCAAAGAATGATAGGGGTTCATAAAAGAAAATGACACTTAATCCTGTACTCTTATGGGCATATGAAACCTCAGTGAGAAATGCAACTAGATTTACACCCTTTTAGTTGGTGTATGGTTTGGAAGCAATCTTACTGATACAATGTGAAATTTCATCGCTCAAACTTGCGATTGACCTGTTACCCAACACTTCTGAAGAAGAAGCGTGTTTCTTGGAATTAATCCATCTGGATGAAACCCGTCGTGATGTTGCATTGGCTAACAAAGTGCATAAGAAACGTATTAAGGCACAATATTATAGGAATGTCAAGTCTCGTATCTTCTTAGAAGGAGACCTGGTCTTGCTTTACGATCAAGAAGTTGATAAACTTGGAGTAGGGAAATTCAAACCAATGTAGATGGGTCCTTATGTTGTCAAGCGTGTTCTGGAAAAAGGAGCCTACGAGTTGGTAGATTATGATGGGATTCCATTGTCGTAGCCCCAAAAGGGGCTGTACCTCAAACATTATTATGCTTGATTAAGTATAGTAAACTCATTGTATATATTATTTCATTGCATGTGTATGTGTGTGTCTTTTAGATATTTTTAACTGGTTAGTAATCCACTTGGCATTTGTTGCAGATCTCGGAGTCTTCAGAACCTTTTGTTGGTTACGTCGATGGTCCTAGTCGTAGTGCACAAAATTTGTCTTCTGCAGCATGGGCCATTTTTGCTCCAAGTGGTGAATTAGTGAATTTTCAAGGGATTTTCATTGGTCAATAGACAAAAAACATCGCTAAGTATAACACGTTGATTGAACTACTCTCTGATGCCATTTCACTTGGCATTCACCAAATCATCGTTAGGCTAGACTCACAACTCGTTTTACTACAACTTACAAACATTTATATTGTCTGAAATACAACACTTTTTCATATGTTCCTTAGAGTTTGTATTTTGGAAAGACGTTCTGAACACATTCAATATCAACATATTTCCAGAAATCTTAACACACTAACTAATTCTCTGGTGAATTATGTGTTAAATAGAAATTTGCAACACATGTAAAAGTAATATTTTCAATTCACATCATCAGTTGAATAGGATTGCATATAACCATAAAAAACTCTAAAAGTAAAATAGATAGGTGTTTTAAAAGTTTTTACAAAATTTGTTCCCAAGACACATTTGGTCATCTGACCCAAAAACTCAAAAATGCATACAAAATATCCTAAGTAGATCTAGTGGTGATCATGGTAACAGGTCATAACCTATACCATCATGCGCAAAATCCTATCCTAACCGTTAGGAACACCAATATTGTGGAGCTGGCAGCCTCATAGGTAACTCCTCGATCTGGATATCTAGAATACCAAGGGTTAATCCCTCTATGTGATCCCGCAACTCTGCTAAGGTCTTGGCCAGATCCAAGTCCTGGAGAATGCTCTCCCGATGTTTCTCTGTGCTGGCCCACCTGCAACCTATTGGCGTACTACAGGTCAAACAATACCCACATTTGTATGCATAAGAGTAATTTTAGTTTAGTCTTGGAAACATTAGAAAACACAAAAAACATGTAGAAACTTGAAAAATCAAAAAACACTTTGGTCAAACAACTTACCCATAGCACCCCATTGTGCTCCAACTGGTAGAATCAAATCTAGATCTCCATGATAATCCATTCATGAGTATGGATGCATCTCGATAACAACATGTTGTCACTCAAGCCAACTAAAAAATGTAGGGGAGAAAATGGTTGTTGACTGACTAGCATGTCGAGCCATCAATTCAACCTACCTTTGCATACGTGGATCTCTAGGACTAGCCACACCCAGTGATACATGTTGTGGTTTCATCAATGGGATTTCCTCTAGGTAAAAAGCAATCAAGATCGAACCATAGTAGAAATTCTTCGTCTTACCACTGTTTACCTTAGTTAGTTGTTCTTTTGGCAATGAAAGTACAACCTCGCACCAGTTGAAAAATTTTCTCTCTAGACACTCTAGTGCATATTGCATATAAGATATGTTCGCTAGATGTAGTGTCACACTGCCAACCAATTTTACGATGGTGAAGAGGATCGTTCTTAAAGGAAAATCACTTACATCCCTGATATTTATTTTCCCATCCTTGCTAGGCTGTGTACTTGGCCGACAAAACTATTTGATGTAATCTCTCACCATTTCACCTCCACAGGCAAATCCAAAAAGTGAGATGGGAGCACCTCGCGTCGACACTCTGATAATAAGGTAAATATCCTCAATAGTAATAGGGACCATCTTGTCCCTAATGTGAAAAGTCTGATTTTTTGGATCCCATGCATGAACAAGGAACTGGAATAGTTCTATTTGTTGCCTCATTCCAGACAACTTAAAGTATTTTAGTAACCCGCAATTCCTGAGGGCCTCAACTATACCTAGGTTGTTTAGGGAAACCATGTCTTTTTCTTCGTGATCTCTTTCTCACCATGTAATCTACATTATGATCCGATGAAAGCCTCAAACACAATCATAAGCTAAATTAGGATCCTTTCCCTACAAAAAACATGAAAAATTTTGGAGCTAACAACTAAAACAAACTTGGGAAACTCATCCAGTGTAGCCCAAGCACAAATATAGTGCACTGCAGAACATCTAGCCTTCTATCTAGGTGCTCTTCAACACAGTTTTCGATGTGAAAGCCTGTGCTAATCCCATAGCAAAAAAATGAAACCTTGGGGGCCACAAAAAACCCTAAAATTTGCATGAAATGACAAAAGAATGGATTGAAAAGAAAGTAGAGAGGTGTAGTTCCTACCTAATTTGGACGGCTCGAGAAATGGTCCATAGAATTTTTTGCAATCATCTGGTGAAGTTTGAGGTAAAAACTGAGCTCAGAGCACAAAACTAGATGGCAAGTTCCAAATCGTAAAAATGTTCATGGTAAAAACTTGTTTTATGTTTATTTCATGTTAATTAATTGACTAAACATTAGTATTTGCCTATTTTTGCCTATGAAACAGATATTTTTAATCCATTTGGTGATGTTTTGAGCAGGATTTACAACTGATTTGGAGAATTCAGCGTGCTCGAGTGTAAGTTGTACTTTTGACCACAAAGCACAGTTTTATCTCTTTTTCAAGCTTTGTTAAAAACGAAAAAGGAACCCCCTTGGAGTCCTCTTTAAGCTCTTTTCAGACTCTCTAAATATGAAAAGATTGTTGAGTGCTTGTCCTTTCCAGCTTGTTAACAAAATGGAAAAGATATCTCTCTTGTATTAGTTTACGCTTTTTCAGACTTGAGAGATTAACTTACAAAAAAGAACTTGTTGAGTTTTCTTTTCGTACCTTTTCAAACTCTCTAAACATGAAAATGACTGAGTTATCTTTGTCCTTAAACTTGTTAAAAACATCAAATAGTGACAAACTTGTCCATCTAGAAAAGACCGAGTTTCACCTTCACTAGACTCGTTAAAACATCAAATAGCGATGGATTCGCCCGAAGGGTGAAATTATACAACAAGCATGTGTTATCCTCCTCAAGCTTGATAAAAAAAAGAGGTACTAGTCAGCAATAACTGGGGAAAATGGAAAAATGGGAAAACCACTTTATGGTAGGAAGTCGCTCTTGAACATGACACTTTCACTCCATCACTGTGACTATCTGGGTTGGGTTATTAGCTTGATGGTTATTATACCATTGGTATATCATACCATCCATCACTTTGTTTTGGGTCAATGCTACCAATTCACTTTAGTGTCACCTGCATGTTCAAGAGAAGTCATCTAGTTAAACTCCATCTTTTGCAATACCATAAAACTTCATTTTCATGACTTCCATTCTTGAACCTTTTGTCATCAGTTAAATTCCATCTATAAAATCACTACACTCGTTTCATGTCGTTGATGTGGGATACATCAAGGCCCTCTTACTACGAGTTTCTTCTTGTCAAAATCAACTCATTATCCAAGAAGTTGACTTAGAAACACCCATTCAGTACCTTATGGCTTGCATGCATCAATTGCAGGTTTCTCACTTTCGGCGATAGGCATACATCAATGGCCTTCAACCAAAAGACTTTGTATGGTGTTCGACATCAAATCATCCATTCACACCATGCAGAATGTATTGCAGTACCTTGAGGACCATTATCATTATCGATGATTTCTCTTGCATCTGTTAACAACTTACATCATTGGTTGGTAATCAGATGGTGTCTTCCATGACATATTCACATGGTTAGACTCATACTTGAGTGAATGGTTGAAGAATATTGAAGACCCTGGATCTAGTTTCATCCATCCAAGCTACGATATCAGGAGTACTAAATCATATGTACAATGGCTTTTCATTGATAGTCATTCCAATCATGGGTCTATATCTGTAGATGACTATTTATGTACATGTAATGAAAGTTTATAAGCTGAGCATGGGTATGCCTTCCCTTAGCAATTCATGTAAAATCAAATATCATGATATATGTATTGTAATTGATGTAGGTCACCTTCCACTTCGATACCTCCTCATTACATCGTAAAGCATTTCATTTGACATTGGCATTTTTCTAACTTCATGCTTTAGGGGGCAGCTGTTACAGATCCATTTAGGCACATCAAATACCAACATTCAGATCAGTGTTTTAGGGCTCATCAAACCCTAAGTTCAATTGTTTCGTGCCCTAAAAAAATCAACCCTTTGAATGCCTCCTTCCGAGAGTTTCATGACTTGAAGACATCCAAAAATTGCCTCTAGAGGGACCAGCATAGGTAAGCCCTTATGAAGGTGCGCTACAAAGTAGTTAAGTCCAATGTCAGGGTGCTCTGCAAAGCACTTAGGCTTCCTTTCACCTATGCTGGGTGAGAATGAGAGAAATTCACATAGGGATCGGGGAATATTCTTATCTTTTGGATTCATTTAGAAGTTTCCTTGTCTTATCAACTCATATGAGCTCAAAAATGGATCAGGAATGAGTTAAGGAGCATCCTATCCTCTCATCCCTTCCTCCATGGAACTAATTCTAAGTATGGAAGGCCATTCAATGTCACCATTAATGACAAAACCTCCTTCACCTTCCTATAAATTGACCACTCATCTTAGTGATCAAGGGCTGGATTATGTTGAATTGTAAGGAGATAATGCTACTATGAGACTTGACTTTGGAGCAAATGATGTGATGCCACAATCTTGTCTTGCTTTTGATGTGATGTAGATGGGATCCAAGTTGGAGGAATGACTTTGAATCAGACACCGATGGTTGTAATTCCTTCTTCTATCTAATAAAGTGTTTGAACCTTTTTCCATATGTTGTGATCTCTCATAATGCTTATATCTATGAATTGCTTTTGATTCCTTTCATTTATATTCAATGGATCATATGCTTTGATTGCTTTTTGTCTTATGTTGTGTTTACAAGGTACTTCTCAAGCGGATTAAGTATGGGAATGAGCAACAGAATCAATACAAGGGAGACGAGAGGAAAGAAGAACTACAAGTAGGCCTTCTATCTCCTCTTCTTATCTATTGTTTATAGGAAAAGTCTAAAACACTTTAAATTGTTGTTCTAGGCACAAGTACTTGCCTAGTGAATTAGTGTTTATCCGTAGATGCTAAATTCTCGAAAACACATTGGAATCCAACTAAGAAGGAAATTGAAGGCTGGTTGGACAGAAGAATTCACGAATTCGGGGCGCAGAAGAACAAGAACCCACGACTGTCAGAAGAAGAGTGGTTAGACTACTACCTATACATAGAGATCCATGAAATCTTCTTCGCGTCTTTTCCTAGTGAGCTGTACGAGTGGATCGTGAAGCTAGCAGATAGCCAAGGAAGGTGGAAACTCGATAATCCTATTGTGTGGACCCCAGAGTTAGTGTGAAGGTTGGAAGCATTGAAGGGTAAGATCACGCATGCCATTGATCATTGGCTCGATTGGATTATAGGAGGATTCGTTATTGAGTTCGCGGTTGACACCTCAGTCAGCTATAGTGAGGAAAAGCGATGCTTTCTCAAAGGACCACATGGTAATTATGTAAATACTTTGAATAATTGGATTAAAATGGTATTGTGCAAAAAGAGGGTTATGAAGTTACCTTGGTGTTTGGGGCTACACAAAGTGGAAAAGCTTACAGGAACAAAGGAAATAAGGGACCAAAAACTAGCCCCTTGATTTCATCCCCGCGAGGGGACAAGGAAGAGCTTGTGAAGGTCTCACAACAAAGTGCTATCCATCTGATAAAGCAATGAATTCCGTGAATACCACCCCCACCCACACTACCACTAGCTTCTTTGCCATCACCTCCATCTTCACTTGTACCACCTCCACCACCACCGCGATTTAATATGGCAAGCACAATGAAGTTTCCCGTGTTCAAGGGATTGGGAAATGTGGATCCGGACCAATTCTGGTTCATCATAAGAGCCATATGGGAAGCACAAGGAGTTACAGATGACAATATAAAGAAAGCGGCACTGGTTAGCATCCTAAAAGACTGTGCGCTGACCTAGCATATTAAGCACTCCAATGATAATCCAAATGTTGGAATCATGGATATCCAAGCAGCGCTAAACAGAGAATTTAGCAGGCTGAAGTCTGAAGCATAGTCGATCATTAGATTCAATGAGATCACAATGCTACCAAGTAAGACTTCTTGGGAGTTAGATCAAAGGCTGAAATTTACGATTTGTGAGGCTAATATGAATATGATGGATGGACAACATCATGATGGTTTGTAGCTTCGCTAACACCACATATGAGGAGTGCACTATCGCAGCAGAAATTAACAACTCAGGCAGAGGCCTTAGAGATTGTGATGAGGCTGCATGAGACCCCGATGCAAGATCCCAACTTAGGAGTTTAGCGGATCCATGTGCAACTGAAGAACTTATGCCTTGAGATGCAAAGTGTGAAACAGGACTGGATAGCTCAACCAAAAGTGGGTGAAGAGGTATGGTGCGTAAAATGCAAGGGTTAGGGTCATGACAAGGGAGACTACTCGGTTTTTGCAAACTACCTCACAAGAGGAGGGTCGATTCCTTTAAGGCTGGAAGTGCAAGCAGGACTAAGCGCAGCTCTTGCTTTGTGGTGTGCGATTTGTCAAATAGTTAGAAAACATGCCACAGGAAACTGCCATTCGTTACAAAATTATACGCAAAATTCACAACAATTGTTCTGCAACTTTTGTAGATCTGTGAGACATGATGAGCACACTTGTAGAAGCTATGAGTTGATGATGGGTAGGACTCCCACATACAAAGTTCAGGTTGAAATGCGGCCCCTTGATCAAAATGCAGGAATGGCACGAATGAGGCCGAGGCGGAGGAGGACCTTGAAGAGGTCACAAACATTTGATATGCTACAATTGCGGAGGGCTAGGATACTATGCCCATGATTGCACAAATCCAATGTTCCCATTGTGTTTGTATTGCAACTTGTTTGATCATGAGACAGAAGATTGTCCTACACTAATAGCTAGGATACGCAACAAAGGAGTGCTACCACCTCCCCTGACTCAGAACCTGTAGATGATGAGGTCTGAGCCGCGCGAGGAAGATCTGAATGTAAACATTGTGCTCTAAAGTGGAATCACAATGGGAAATGACAAAGGCAAACAAGCAGAAGATAGTACTTAGGTTGGCAAAACTCCGATGAAGGAAGCAGAGTTTGATTTGGAGCGCAAAGGCGGCGGAAGAGTAGCAGAAGGTAGTAAAGGAGGAGCGTGAAGGCTAGAAGTCGCCTTCACCTAAAAAGGAAACAGATACAGTACAAGGTGGCATGGAATTGCAAACAACGTCCACACAGCTGAAACAACAATGCCCAAGAGAGTAGGTAGGGCCGTGGAAGAAGTCGAAGGCTCCGAAAACTTCTTCGACCCGATCACCCTCACTGAGGGGGATCTACATGACATTGGGGAGGCGGTGAGGGATGTCACCGCGGAGGCCCTCCAGTAGTTTGTGAAGGAAAACCAGATAGTGTTGGGGGCCCTCCGGGCATAGATATAGGAGTTGTAGATGCACACTCCACAGGCTGGCACTCTATCAACCAGCCTCGCAATAAGCATGTCCGTGGTTGAGGAAATTCTGCGCACCAAAATGACCAACACTATAGTGCTACCTAAGGGAGAACTTATTACAGAAAATGAGGCCGACAGGCCTATGGTTAGTGGGCTGAAGGGGATCGGGATAAATATGGCTGCACTCCCTTGGGAGATGATCTATGTTTTGTAGGATGGAGTTACTGCAGAAATGTGAGCTAGGGAGGGTCACGCACTCCAGGTCATGAGCGATTAGCGCATCAACATTGAGCAGTTGAGCCTGCAATGCGACGAGGTAGTGGCACAAAACCGACAGCTACTGCAGGTGGGCAAGGAATCCTACAAGATGGTCCCAGAGCTGGCCATCCAAGCAGAGGAACCAGCGGAGGCGCACATTTGAAAACTAGCAGCAGGGGTGTGTGAGGAAAATGAAGAGATGGCTAAGGTTCAGCTGGAGTTGAACCTTCAGATAGCCGAGCTACAATTAAAGATGAAACCTTCAACTCCACCAAAGGTTAAGGAATAGTGCGCCAACGCAATTACAACAGCAATAGCAGAGGTCAAGAGTGGAGTGAAAGACTGCACAAAGCTGTTTAGGGAGTCGTTCACCATTCTCACCACTCTGCGGCAGGACCCAAACATACAATGCCTAGAAACAGAGACACACGAGCTACAACAAAAATATGATGAAATAAAAGGGACTGTGCAGACGATTGCCCTTACATAGAGGCTCGTGCAGATGCAGCAGGTGAAAGTGCTCAAGGAGCGGGTGGATGCTGCTCGACATAAGTAAATAGTTTTGAAGGCATGCCTACAACTATGGATTGATGAGGCATATATCATTACAACCTCTATTGAAGCCAAGCTCATGCAGATGTGGGGAAAACAGGAATAGGTTTAGGGAGGCAGTTCAGCTATAGCAATCTTTGAAGAGCATGTCTAGGAAGTGCAGCAGGCAGCCGCTCAGTGTGTTGCTAATCTTGCAACGATCCATGCATAGTTGGGAGGTCTTCATGCAAATATCTCCGCACCGACAGAGCGACTCGAGGGTGAGTCACAATGTTTGTGTTGGGGGCCTATTGGG
Organism: Pinus taeda; assembly: GCA_000404065.3. Classification (NCBI taxonomy): domain Eukaryota; kingdom Viridiplantae; phylum Streptophyta; class Pinopsida; order Pinales; family Pinaceae; genus Pinus; species Pinus taeda. Next base: position 129,850 of record APFE030344538.1, on the reverse strand, counting down.
CACGGGATTCCCCCAAGGGAAGTTTTGTGGCTTAGAGCCCAGATTTTGGTCAAAAGTTGTAACTCTGATGTAAAGACTCTGCATTTTGTGGGCGTGGAGTGCGTAGTTTGTCAAAAAGTGATAGGGTTGTCCACCCTCAATCTTGTAATGTAATGTCGATTATAGAGACCTACCAATGGTTCAGGACCATGGGATTGTATAAATAGAGCGAGGCTCTAAGTAGATAATGGAATAATAATGATAAGGATGAAGGATTGAGTCATATCTGAAGTGTAAAGTCTAGTTGTGGGTCGTAGAGTAGGAGAAGGCTTTGCAACTGAGTGCGCATAGGCCTAGTAGTCTGCAGCTAAGTGCGCAAGGCAAGTCGAGTCTGTAATAGTTGGAGTATTAATAAAGAGAAGTTTCATATCCATTTAGGGTATGTATTTCCTGTTTTATGCATTTGTTACATTGAATATACATTGCACTTTTAATACTTATATGATGCGCAAATATGTATGAATGTGCTGATTAAGTGAATGCAAGGTATAATATCTATTTACACAAAGTTAACTAAGATCTTTAAGAAGATAAGTAAGAGTTGCGGTGTAATCTAGGGAAATAGTGCAGTTCGATGCCATAGCAGTGCGAAACCATCGCAACCCTTGGTTAGGGCTGAACGAAAGGCGATTATAACAGATCACGAGGGTATTGATGGTTAGAATAGTTCACGAAGTAACTTGCACGCAAGTAGGCACAGTTGGACTAAATCGGCACCTTAGACATCTCAAGGGTGCGGAAACTTGGTTTCAGTATCCCCCCATACTGCTTCAGGTGAGACTTCAGTCCACGCTCCACAGGCTGATGCCGAAAGGGCTAGTAGTGTAGGGATTTGTTTGGATAATTAACTCCAAACCTAGGTCAGCACCCTCAAGCCAACAATTTCTCACCTTGTCCTGAAGATGAACCACATTAGTTGGTTAGAACCGTCTATCAAATCCTAGTAATGTGATTAATCTGAAAGACATATATATATAATACTATCTATGTTCACTTTGGATCTATCAAGTGTTAAGAGCAATCAAATCTCCAGATATACAAATCTTTCCTAAAATTTAACACAAAAAATATCTCATGTTTAATAAATCTAAAATTGACATAAATCTATATTAATTAATTAAATTTAATAACCAATAAATATAAATATAAATATTAAATTAAATTTTCTTTCATCGAGGTAAAGATATTAAAATAATACTTCAAAAAGAAACAAATGATTGATTGTGGCTCTTCAATAGATAAAATAAGCATAATGAAACTTACAAATTAAAAATTTGGAGTTGGAAAAACTTATATACATATACGAAATGTGATCTTTGGAGTGCCTTGTGAGGTAACGAGATATGTGATGACCTAATGAATATGACTTGTTTACAGCAACAATAGCACTCGGATAATTTATTTTTAATGATTTTTTATATAGTTATAATGGTTTAAAAAATTAATAAAGTTATAAAGTTATTTTAAAATGCAGTAGTCTATAAGGCGACTTTTTGAAAGCTTTTTCAGCGGATTTTTCAGGTCAAAATCCGGTAGCAATTCATTGGAATCTCAAGTTTGATAGCTAGTTTCTACACAATCAATGGCTCCCAGGGGTTTTTCAGGGCGCTGAATCCAAATATGCAGTTAAAAAACCATTTTAA
>APFE030344538.1:111666-123018 GCA_000404065.3 Pinus taeda | reverse complement strand
TTTGAATTGATTATAATATATATTATATATATTGCCCCAAAGCAAAGCATGAAAGATCACAAGAGCACTGCTGAACAGGAAAGGCCCCACTGAAGCTGACAGGAACTGGAATCTGGAACTGTAGTGAACTGCTGAATGGAACCTGTAAGATCGGAGGAACGACCACTGTGACTGGAATAATGAACAGAAGGTACGATTCTCAAGCGTGCCATAAGGTGCTGAGGTCGAGCAACTGGGAAACTATCGAGTTTAAGAGCAATGAAGACTCTCTCAGCTTGATCCGAGGTTATCCACCATTGATGATAATGGGACCAAGGTACCTCACTAATCCTTAGAATAACTGTTCTGGTGTCCATAGGGGAAAGTCTACTGGAGCACAGACATAGGAAGAACTTTGAAATCATAGCTACTGGAATTAGGTTGAGAATTTCAAATTGGAATTATTGGTAAAATTTTACAAATCAAACAACTTTTAATTTATTTTTAGACAATTTTTAATTTATTTTAAAAATAAATTAACTATATTTGACAAACAAATCACGCATAATAAACAATTTGCTTATCAAATTCCATCTTTAACTGACTCTAAAAATAACAACCACACCAAAAACATGCCAAGAGATAGCTGAAAGGCAACCCCTCAATGCAAGGGATCTCACACATGTTCAATAAAAAGCAACCATCAACTAAAATACTGAAACAACCACTTTTCCAAATCTCAAGCCTGCTATAATAAAATGAGTCGAGCACATTAGAATATATAATATAAAATTAATCAACTATTAAAATTTAATAAATTTAAATATAAATATAAATGAAATATACATTTTTAATTATAATATAATTTATTATTTCAATTTCACTCTATTTCAAACTATTTTAATTTTAATTATCAAATATATAAAATTGTTTCCTTCATCTAGCGTGAAATAGATATATAAATATGAGGAAATTTTTATATTATTTTTATTATTTTATATTAATATATATTGAGAAATTTATTATGGATAAGTATATTAGTTAATTTGGGATATCTTAAGAATTTTGTTTAAAATTTTTATTGAAATATGGAGTAAGTAAATATTAATTTATTTATTTATTATTTTATTTTAAAATTTATATAAATATAAATTGAATATTTTATTTATAATGAAAGAGAAAGTGAAATATTTTTATCTATATTTCCTTTAGATTATATTGCAATATTAAAAAATGAATTGAACTAACATAATTATGAATGTTTTATATTATTTTTGATTAAATGTAATTAGATATGTACATTAATTTATGTTTTTATTAAAGAAAATATTATTTTTTGTTTAATTTTTTTTGTTAATAACATATATCAACTCCAAATTGAATATAGTCCCTTCCTCGATGTAGAAGGCACTTCTCTGGAGCAATAACTAGATTACCACTTTACACTAATTAAACCTATCATTATAATGACTAAATACCTATGTGGCACACATCATTTTAACTACTACTACCACTATAACCACAATGATCCATTAGAACAATATAGATAAATAAAAATAAATAAAAATTTGAATTGATAACATTTACACAAACAAATACCTTAACCATACAAATTGTTACTATTATACATCCCAAAATTTAAAAAAATATATAAATTTTTAATAATTTGAAATATTAATTAAATAAAAATTTTAATTAATGAACATCTGTACTTCATATAATTTCCATTAATATATGAAATCAATATTGTCATGAGTGAAAAGCTGTCTGACCAAATTGAAGCAATGCTTTATTGTTCTAGTCACTCTTTTTTTTTCTTTTTCTTTTTCTTTCTTCTTCTTTTTTTTTTTTTTTTTCCAGAGGAAAAAGCTGTATAGTTTATATTAAGTCAATATAAAAGCCAAAAATGGTTACAGAAATAGCTTTCTATGACATTTCTGGTGTGCAGAATGGTGCAAAAAGCTCATAGAGAGCATAGAAAGACATCAGAAAAGAATGTCACTATATGGAGTTACAGAGATAGCAAAATAGACAAGATCAAAATAGGCCTATTACAAATATATGATGCTATACCCGGTTGCCAGAAATATAATCGTAGAAGGAGCTGGGTAGGGTGGATATGAAAGAGACCCTGGGGTCATTGAAAATTTTGTGGTTCCGCCACTTCCGGATAAACCATAACATGATGATGAGAAGGGGGCGACGTGATTCACATTGAGAAATCCACCATGAAAGGCTCCATGCACGGAATCGAAGACAATGTGAGGAAAATCATATAAAAAAGCAAGCTCATACCAGATTTCTTGTGTGTAGGTGCATTGAAAGAACATATGCAGATTTGTCTCCTCGTCTGACTCGCATATAGGGCATTGGCTGGGCCCATGCCAACATCTCTTTCTCAGATTTTCCCACGTTAGATTCCTGTTGTTGAATAGAAGCCAGGCAAAAAAGATCATCCTTGGTGGGCAACCTGTCTTCCATAGTGCTTTCGGAAACATAGGAGTTGAACCTGGAACCTTTATAAAAATGAGCTCAGAATAAATGTCTTTGACACCGACGAGAGCAGAAATGCTCGAAGTATACCAATATAGATGATCAAATTGACCCCACGCATGATCCCACAAGACTGAAGGGACCTAGTGACCGCGTCCCAGGTAGAAGAGAAAGGGGCCGGCAGTCCAATTTGATCAGCAGTTTTCCAAGTGGGGGATAGTCCCAACCATTCCAGAATAATTTTGTCCCAAGTGAAGATACCCAGAAGATGTAAAGCAGATATAATATCATCAGGAAGATAGAAGCTATGTTCGCTAGCAATGGGGTCGATGCCAATGAGGATTCGGTTGCTAGTGTGCATGCGCCATTTGAGTTTCGAGAGGAAGAGCTCCTCGACTCTCTTGACATTGTGCCATATAGCTGATCCCCTTCGTATACCTATAGAGCCTCTCTGAAACCAATATTCCAGGCCCTTGCCCTTCAAGTATTTCTGTTGGATAGTATTGCTCCATGGCCCGACGCCAAAGATGCCTCTGCAAAGTGTTTTGCACATAAGAGCCTTACCAAAGATTCTCAGGTCTTTCAGACCCCAACCCCCCAAATTTTTTGGCAGTGAGATCCTATCCATTTTGGTCAAGTGAAACTTTTTGTGCTTGGAGCATCCGCCCTAAATAAAGTTTGCCATGATTGAGGTAAGCTTGTTGATGATGCTGATGGGAAAGGAAAAAAGATGTGCCCAGTACACCGCCATCTGAAGTAAAACAGCCTGTGCGAGCGTGACCCTGCCCACCAATGATAAACTTCTGTATTCCCATATAGAAATTCTATTGTAAAATCTTTCAGACAGCCAAAGCCAGTCTTGCTTGGAATAACCTTTTAGTTTTAGGTGAAAACCGAGGTATTTGACACCCAGGTCGAGCGAGGTCGATTCAAAGTCCGTATTACACCTCCACGATGATCCCACGTCGATTTAAATAGAACCAAAACAAAAGATGCTCAATTCAATGGCGTAACCGCAAAGGAAGGGAAAGGGGAAGACTCATCCTTTCTCGCAATTGCTTCAACTGCTCTGAAAATAATCTAGTTGCGACATGAAATTTTATAATAGAAATACACGTGCGCAGCCTGCCGTCCATCCGTCGTCCTCAGATGACCAAATCAACGAGCCGGGATCAAAGTCTCGCACGATTAAGATATTAATTATTAATATTATTATTTTTATTTGTCTGTGATTGCTTGAGAAATTTAGACAAAAGTATTTAAATTGTTAAAATTAAGGAGATTATATCTAAATTGTCAAAATATTTAGGGATCTATTCCGTTTAAACATACCAAATTTTAATATGAGTAGATTTTTGTCAGTTAAATTTAATTTTCACATTACAAAATAATATAATAATACATCTCATAACCATCTATTTTATATGTTTGAGTAATTACTAATATCATTATATATAAAGAAAAAAAGGAAATGGCAACTTTTAGATCGTTGACCTGCAAATTTATTTATTATTGTTTTGTTTTCAAACGAATAGTTCCGGCATTCTATCGTTAAAAGTGGGCATCGTGGCAGGGAGGAAGCTTCATCGAATGATGGATAGATAGATAAGATTGAGTTCATGTATTTAATAAATATGAAGAAAAGTAAATAGTTGACTTCATGTTTATTCAAGCATGGAATCTGTAATTGAATGTCAAATTGACATGACATTCAGATATTTTTATTATTATTTTGTTTTCATTTTTGATAGAATAGTCTCAGTTATGCAAGACAGATAGAGTAGTGGGTGACATTGTATGAAAATTATTAATTCAATATTTTTTATATTAAAAAAAATATCCAATCAAAATATTGATGCATCCCAATTCTAATTTTTCAAATTTATATATATATATAACTTTGTTTCTAAATAATTATTTAGACTTACAAAATGCATAACAAATTATACTTTAAAACCAATGTTTGTGTTAAGGTTGTGGAGGCGGCGTAGTGGTAAAGTCGGCCTCATTATGATGGACCGGCTTTGTGTTCGATCTCGAGCAAGGTCATAGCTCGTCGTGCGAGTAGTAACCTAACTGGGCCAAGCCCACTACCTTTTGCAGCTATGAGGTTTGATCTAGATCTCCCCTACATTAGACTTGACAGTTACCGATTCACCATATAATTAAAAAAAATAAAACCAATGTCCAGCTTTTATATCTGCAAAATCAATCTCAATGATATTCATAAACAAATCGAATATCGTAGAGATCCTTGCAAAGAACAATATTATGGAGACATTTATTTCATCACTGTATTGCGATTTTATTTTAATTGTACTATATTATTATTAGGAAAGGCCAACAATGCAGGTTATTTGATTTTATATATGCAGTAGTTGTTTTCTTTTCCAGTAATCACGAAGTGCTATATGCATTAGATGTTTTAATTTGTTTGATTTTATATATGAAGTAATTGTTTTCTATTCAAGTAATCAGGAAATGCTATATGCATTAGATGTTTTAATTCGTTTAGAAGGGAGTTAATTATGGAGATAAAATTACTCTTAAGGGTGTCCAAAATGGGTGTCCGTAAATTATTTTTTATTCATCATTAAAATAATCTGAGGTAAAAGAAAAGAAAAGAATATTAGTAAATAAAAATGTTCAAATTTGTATATTAGTGGATTTATATTAATTTTCATCATTATTAAACTTCACTATATAATTTTTTTATTTCTTTAAATTCTTATTAATAAATTAATTTCACTATAGAGAAAAATATACTTATTAGAAAGATATTGTTATAATCTATAACATAGTAGGTTCTAAATATACATATCGAAACAATCATAGATATGACATATTAAGCATGTATCCTCTTTTAACTTTCTCACAATATCAATGTAATAGAAGGAACCAAATCAAATGGCTTTTTCTTTCTCTCTTTTATAAGAAAGATAATATTATAATCTATATCATAGTAGGTTTTCAATACACATATCAACACAATCATAGATATAACATATTAAGCATGTATCTTCCTTTAAATTTCTCATAATATCAATGTAATAAAAGGAACCAAATCAAATGGCTCTTTCTTTCTCTTTCTTATAAGCATGTTATCTATAAAGTTAAAGTTAAGGTTATTGGATTTTAGACCTCTGTGGTTTATTTCTTCTGATTTGTTTTCCGGAGAATCCACAGTAAGAACCATTTTATGCCAACGTTTCGAATCCCAACCGGGATCCATCATCAGGACCAAATGAATGCTTTTATTGTCACGGCAATACTTAAGAAAATGTAGATTTGTTGTTCTTCTTGCTATCTTTGCTCTAGATTTCTCGAGTAAATTGATTTCACTCCAAGTATCCCCTCCGTATCGGGATATGATTCTGGATTTTAGACCTCTGTGGTTTATTTCTTCTGATTTGTTTTCCGGAGAATCCACAGTAAGAACCATTTTATGCCAACGTTTCGAATCCCAACCGGGATCCATCATCAGGACCAAATGAATGCTTTTATTGTCACAACAGTACTTAAGAAAATGTAGATCTGTTGTTCTTCTTGCTATCTTTTCTCTAGATTTCTCGAGTAAATTGATTTCACTCCAAGTATCCCCTCCGTATCGAGATATGATTCTGGATTTTAGACCTCTGTGGTTTATTTCTTCTGATTTGTTTTCCGGAGAATCCACAGTAAGAACCATTTTATGCCAACGTTTCGAATCCCAACCGGGATCCATCATCAGGACCAAATGAATGCTTTTATTGTCACGGCAGTACTTAAGAAAATGTAGATCTGATGTTCTTCTTGCTATCTTTGCTCTAGATTTCTCGAGTAAATTGATTTCACTCCAAGTATCCCCTCCGTATCGGGATATGATTCTGGATTTTAGACCTCTGTGGTTTATTTCTTCTGATTTGTTTTCCGGAGAATCCACAGTAAGAACCATTTTATGCCAACGTTTCGAATCCCAACCGGGATCCATCATCAGGACCAAATGAATGCTTTTATTGTCACGGCAGTACTTAAGAAAATGTAGATCTGTTGTTCTTCTTGCTATCTTTGCTCTAGATTTCTCGAGTAAATTGATTTCACTCCAAGTATCCCCTCCGTATCGGGATATGATTCTGGATTTTAGACCTCTGTGGTTTATTTCTTCTGATTTGTTTTCCAGAGAATCCACAGTAAGAACCATTTTATGCCAACGTTTCGAATCCCAACCGGGATCCATCATCAGGACCAAATGAATGCTTTTATTGTCACGACAGTACTTAAGAAAATGTAGATCTGCTGTTCTTCTTGCTATCTTTGCTCTAGATTTCTCGAGTAAATTGATTTCACTCCAAGTATCCCCTCCGTATCGGGATATGATTCTGGATTTTAGACCTCTGTGGTTTATTTCTTCTGATTTGTTTTCCGGAGAATCCACAGTAAGAACCATTTTATGCCAACGTTTTGAATCCCAACCGGGATCCATCATCAGGACCAAATGAATGCTTTTATTGTCATGGCAGTACTTAAGAAAATGTAGATCTGTTGTTCTTCTTGCTATCTTTGCTCTAGATTTCTCGAGTAAATTGATTTCACTCCAAGTATCCCCTCCGTATCGGGATATGATTCTGGATTTTAGACCTCTGTGGTTTATTTCTTCTGATTTGTTTTCCGGAGAATCCACAGTAAGAACCATTTTATGCCAACGTTTTGAATCCCAACCGGGATCCATCATCAGGACCAAATGAATTCTTTTATTGTCACGGCAGTACTTAAGAAAATGTAGATCTGTTGTTCTTCTTGCTATCTTTTCTCTAGATTTCTCGAGTAAATTGATTTCACTCCAAGTATCCCCTCCGTATCGGGATATGATTCTGGATTTTAGACCTGTGTGGTTTATTTCTTCTGATTTGTTTTCCGGAGAATCCACAGTAAGAACCATTTTATGCCAACGTTTCGAATCCCAACCGGGATCCATCATCAGGACTAAATGAATGCTTTTATTGTCACAGCAGTACTTAAGAAAATGTAGATCTGTTGTTCTTCTTGCTATCTTTGCTCTAGATTTCTCGAGTAAATTGATTTCACTCCAAGTATCCCCTCTGTATCGGGATATGATTCTGGATTTTAGACCTCTGTGGTTTATTTCTTCTGATTTGTTTTCCGGAGAATCCACAGTAAGAACCATTTTATGCCAACGTTTCGAATCCCAACCGGGATCCATCATCAGGACCAAATGAATGCTTTTATTGTCACGACAGTACTTAAGAAAATGTAGATCTGCTGTTCTTCTTGCTATCTTTGCTCTAGATTTCTCGAGTAAATTGATTTCACTCCAAGTATCCCCTCCGTATCGGGATATGATTCTGGATTTTAGACCTCTGTGGTTTATTTCTTCTGATTTGTTTTCTGGAGAATCCACAATAAGAACCATTTTATGCCAACGTTTCGAATCCCAACCGGGATCCATCATCAGGACCAAATGAATGCTTTTATTGTCACGACAGTACTTAAGAAAATGTAGATCTGCTATTCTTCTTGCTATCTTTGCTCTAGATTTCTCGAGTAAATTGATTTCACTCCAAGTATCCCCTCTGTATCGGGATATGATTCTGGATTTTAGACCTCTATGGTTTATTTCTTCTGATTTGTTTTCCGGAGAATCCACAGTAAGAACCATTTTATGCCAACGTTTCGAATCCCAACCGGGATCCATCATCAGGACCAAATGAATGCTAGTAATAGTTATTGGTTATTCATAGTAATGGTTTTATTAATTGGGCTTTGGGTTAGTCGTTGGGACTTTAATGGTCATTAAAATAGTAGAGAATTTATGTCTCTCTTATAAGCATGTTATTTATAAAGTTAATGTCACTGGTTATTCATAGTAGTGGTTTTATTAATTGGGTTTTGGGTTAGTAGAATGGTCATTGAAATGGTAGAGAATTTATGTATGTGACTAAGGTGTTTTGCTTCTAAGAATTGCTTTCCATTCATGAGTAAAGGAGTTTAAGAAGTGTAACAAACCACTTCAATAGGATATTTGTTTTTTTTAGTAAATTTAAGTAACAATTTATGCCAATTTATATATCTCATGATAACATATAAATTTCCATTTAGAGTAATGACTATGTGTGTGTGTTCCTTGTCGATGTTCACTACATGTAAAAATTAAGGGGAAAAAATATATTATCCCTATTGCACTCTCACACGAAAATGATAGCCTCAAAAGTGGCAATGCGATCAACATGAATGGTCTTCCACAAGAATGTGCTCATGTTCTTGAGAACATGCTCCTGCAAAAAAGTGCTCATGCTCTTGACAACAGAAATGCATTACTAATTGGCCAACTTCAACATCCCTAAACCACCACCTCAGATGCGACATTAATGTGATGGGAGAGCAAGTGACAAGAACAATAACACATTTTTAGGAGCATGTTGTGATATTAGGAATGTATGAGTGCTTATAGGAACACGTTCACATTCCTACTAGGGCTAGTTTTGAAAGGCCTACAAGTATATTTCTCCTGAAACAACTAATAGATTGATTGTGCAACAAATGTTTTTGGGTGATTATGTAAATTGACAGGGGATTGAGAAATTTCTCACCAAGTCTACAAATTTGTTCTTCAAGGCATTCCAAGTAATGAATTTAATGGAAATTTAATGGGACAACTTCCTCTATCCTCATTTATGGTTTACATTCCCTCCTCATGGATTCAAAATTTCCACTCCTAAATTAGATGGATTCATAGCTAGACCAAATCTCCAATAGTGGTATTTTTGTTATAAGGGCATGTGATTTTTAGATGACCCTGTGAGTGATAACAAGTGTTTTGATAGGGAACATTTTAATACATGATGGTTTTCATGAAATGGCTATCTAGCACAAAAATTACTATACATTTCTTAACCCTTGTGAACTGTCTATTTCAACACAAATAATTACTATATAGGTGTTCTTCTAGTTTTCCATATCTAGATCCAACCTCTCAATAATACACTAATCTTATAAAGGTTTGGTCAAGTTCATCGTAAACATAATGCATAGTATTTTTTTGTGCCACACAAAATATATTATTGGCTTCAATTGGGATAAAAATAATTATAAATTTCAATGATAACTTCTATGCTCTTGATTAAGTTTATGTGTGTACCTCCACAAAAAGGACCTTGTCAAAATCAAAACAATATAAAAAATTTGAGGTAAAAAATGGGTCTCAAAACAAAAATGTACAACAAAAATCAACTTTATAAAAACCAATAGGATTTAATATAATAATTTCAACCATGGGGGATGATTCACTATTTTTAGAGTAGAAAGGTAAAAAATGAAAAAACCACTCTTTAAACTCATATTTTCAACTTATCTCCCTATGGTTTTCCTCAAATTTTGAATGAGAGCACTAGTTGGATGCAAAATTTATTTTTCATCCAAGGAGTACCCATGTTGCATACTTTTCATGGACCCTACATTACGAAAAATGTGAAATACGTTGAAAAATGTGATTTCAATCACATATTTTCATGTATTTCAGTTTTTTCGTGTAGTAGGGTCCATCCAAAATGGGTACTACTTGGATTCAAAATCAAATTATGTATCCAATGATTTCTCCAACTCAAAATTGTAAAATTGTAGGATGATACGTTGAAAATACGAGTTGAAAACGTAATTTTTTTTCCCCTGTAAAATTTGATGAGGTAATATAATCTTATTTTATTATTTTCACTATTATTTTAGACCTCAAAATTTCTCTCATGAACCCAAAATTGAGATTAAACAATAAGAATTATCATATTCTATTAATTCAATTTTCTCTATCATCAACTCCTTACCATGTTCATTCTCCTTTCACCAATTTTATGCATCTTAATATATCACAAGATTTTACTTTCTTCATATTCTTTCTCGAAACATTGGCATTAGTGTGACAATATTTTAAGTGTCAAATATTGAGAATTATCCTTACATCTATTTCTCTCTACCTTAATACAAGTGCAAGAGAAAAGAGGTTTATTTTTTACAACCTTAATGCTTGGAGCAACATTTTTATTCTTCAATGAGATACCAATGTAATATGTGGAGAATATAACATAATTCATGCTATCATTAGATGTGTGAAATATGGATTATGCTCTAAATTCACTATGTTATGCATTTTTGGTATGGCTTTATAGATAAAGTGAATAAGTGATGTCCTTACAAAGAATAACATCCTTGGTGGTCTTAATGAGTAATTTGTTTTCACTTTCTGTTTGTATTGGCCTTAGGAATTATAGAAGTATTATCCCACATGATAATAAATTGATGGAATCATCCTAACTTTTCATGTTTCTAGAGCAATATAAAATAAGAAAGCTCTTCTAGTGTTCTAATTGATTTACCAACCTTCAATAAAGGCCTCAATGTATATCAAAATTTAATCTTTTCTAATGAGATCTATGACAAACATGACTCTTATAGTTAAGCATGATTGTGATATGATTGAGATATTTATCTAGAATGGAGTGCATCATATGGATACAGAAAACAAATCCTCTCTAGTATGGGTTTCACAAAAAGATCTTGTGTCTAAAGCTTTATATTGACATTTAGAATACTTTGAAATTCCTTTGAAGAAACTAAGTATGAATGAACATTAATCATTTTTTTGTTCATTAATTTATAATATTGTAAAATGAAATATACAATACATTATTAAGAATAATTTTATTTTGAAATGCGAATTTATTTTTTGTCAAATTAAGTACAAGCATTTTTGCAAATTCACATCATGGAAGATTGCATGAAAATATACGCTTCAACTTGAATATAGTTGAAGTAAAATATAGTTTACTTCTAGAAGAATCAACATAATGCCTTTATTTTATTTCATGTATTTTTAATCGAAAAAAAAAAAAT
>APFE030344538.1:61532-109559 GCA_000404065.3 Pinus taeda | reverse complement strand
ATGAATCTATAAAAGGGAAAGTATACCATTCTTTAACCTCATAAACATAGCTAGTGCATTGCAAAGGAAAAACAACATAACTAACCTCTCATACAAAAAATTATTAGTTTTGAGGGCAGTCTTCCAGGTATCTTATTCTCTAACCCAAACTTGGTGATATTATAACTTTAAGTCCAATTCGGTGAAGTATCTGGCTTGATGAAACTGATCTAGCAAATCATTTATCCTATGCGAGGGTGTACCTCTTCTTGAGCATAATTTTTTTAATGCCCTATCATCAACAAAAATCCATGAATTTCCATCCTTATTTGGCACAATAATAATGGGTGACCTACATGGTGAGGTACTTGGTGGAATGACACCATGTCCCAATAATTATTGAACCTACTCTTCACCTAACTTGCTTTTATAATGGATTTCCTATATATCCCAATGTCTACAAATGTAGAGTCTAAAAATAATTGGATCCCTTATTGAACATCCCTCTTGGGTGATAACCCTTAGGGCTCCTAGAACACACCTTGTATTCCTATAGAAACTATTGCAATTTTTATTTTTTTCCTTTGTATGACCCTCCAAGAATTACTTTTCTCTCACTAAATCTTCCATAGACTAGTTTTATCTTAAAAATGGTAAAACATACTTCTTACTAGAACTAATTAGTTTCTTGGCTCGGATATCACTTATTATTGAAATTTTGGACTTACCCTTGTGCACATTAATCATGAAGGCTTTTACATTCTTGATGAGGTAGTACTAATTGTCTCTTCACATGAATATTGTGTCCTTCATGTTACACCAATTCACATACATCAAGAAAAATACATCTAGTTCTACTTCATCAATAAAACTATCATTGATAACAAATATGATTTTGCACTGTTTGGTTACCTTTGTTTCCACATCATTTTCATTCATCATAATGGAAATGGGTTGGGATGATCATGAAATTCCAATCCCAATTTGTTAACCAACTCTACTATGGTGAGATTCATCTATGATATTTAGTTAAACATAACATATCTTTTTGTATTCTTAACCCATATCTTTATATGGAAGAGTTTGATAATCTCCTTCTCTTCCTATTGCTAAAGGATACTAAATTTCACCCCCTTCTACACTGATGTATAGATAATATTTTCATCCATGTATGAGTTTCTTTCCACTTGATTTCTCAAATAAATGGCCATGATATTTTTATTCTTAGCATCTTTATTTTCATTCTTCAGGTTGAGAATTGGATGAAAATTCCTTCTCTTCTCCTCTATATGATTGCCAATGTTATAATGGTTGAAATGGTTGTTGGGATCTTTGCACTAGTGTATTTTGTCTACTATATACTTTTATTTCCCCCTTTCCAATTCCTCTTCCCATCTTCCTAGTGCTCTTTCTTGTTAGACCCACATGATTTCCCTTTCTTATGGTCTATGGTCTCTAAGTATTGTGCCTATACACAAGCCTCATCCATTGATCTTGGTTCAAACAATATCACTTGATTTTGTGGATGGATTTGTAGACCCAACATATACTTGAGGAGTACATGTGGAGTTATTTGGCGAGACACCCATCATTATGGCCATATTTGTAAATTATGTGGTGTACTCCTATTAAATCTTCCAGTGTGTCTACCTAAAATAATGTCAGCAAATCCATTATTCCTCTAAATACCCAATAGGTTAAAATTATGAATTTATGAGGTTTTTGAAATCCTCCCACTTAGTCACTATAGGATCTCCCTCCAAACTCAAGGTATTTGTGTGGATTTCCTGCCAGTTCATTCCATGACCCCCTAGTTTTAGTAGAGAAAACGAAATCTTCTATTCCATCTCTATATGATGAACACCAAAATAAAATTCTAACTTTTGCAACTAGGGATTTAACCTTAGAGCATTAATCTCACCTTGATACAACTTGTTTTCATCCTTTTCTTCCATTTCGAATAGGGATTTTGAATGGTTCAAGGCACTTGAACTAGGTTGGTCCTCTTTGGGTTCTTTCTTAAAATAACTCTCGAGTTCTTCCTCATTTTCCAATTTCCCCTTTTATCTGACCTCTTGTTATGCAACCAACTCACAAAAAGATAGAAAATATAGATCAACAACTTCAAAATCAGTATCTGCAAGGGGTAACCTTCTTTACATCACAAAAATGAACAATTATTCAATGATTCAAATGAAAAAACATCCTTTATATATATAAGAGTCTAAGGGGTCATAATATAATAATAGACGGCATAACAATAATAATGTAAGGGCACAACAATAACAATAATGAGCTTCTATGGGGCACAATAATAACAATATGGGGACAACGCAGGCACAATAGTAACAATAAGGGATACAATGACAATAATAATGGGGGAATACATTAGTATTATAGGGACCTAACATTCCCCTCTCCTTCAAAAACATGTTTTCCTCAATGCTTGAATAGTTATGGATGCTTCTATAGAAAATTCTCATCCTCCCATGTGGAATATTCAACGGGTAAGTTCTTCCACTTGATGAGATACTCTGAAATTAATCAATTTCATAGCTATCGAAAACTTATATTTGTGACTGCTTTAGGTTCCAATATGATTTTTCCTTCCTTGTCTAGTTCTAGAAATATTGTTTGAAATGTGAGCTTGTCAACTATAACCTTCTTTAAGCACGAAACATGGAAAACTGGGTGCACTAGAGAAGATGCAGGAAGTTCCAATTTGTATGCCATAGGACTAATCTTTTGCAACAACTTGTATGGACCATAATACTTTGGTGATAATTTATTATCCTTATTAGCTTTCTTGAGGGACACTAGTTTGTATGGTTGTAGTCATATATATACCCAGTCACCTACATCAAAACTTCTTTCGCCGCGATGATGATCTTCATGTTGTTTCATTCTATTCTGATCCACAAAGAAGTTATCCTTTAAGAGTTCAAGAACTTGTTGTTGATGTTTGATGTGATATTCCATTGCTTGAACCTTACAATTTTCTCTTAATGATGATATGATGGACAATGGGTGGTATCTATAAAGTGCCATAAATGGGGTCATTTTTTCTGCAATATGGAAGGAAGTGTTATACTACCATTCACCCAGAGGAAACCACTTGACCCATTGTGTCTATTTATTAGTTAAAAAGCAATGAAGATATCCTTCCAAACATTTTTTCAAAATCTCAGTTTTCCCTTTCCTCAATCTGATGGGATATTTGTCACTTGCAATGATCTTTGTGTTTCCATGTAGCTTTTGTATTGTTCCCATAAATGCAGTATCAACTATACTGGCTTTAAATGGATGAGATAATGCAAAAAAGTGTGCATACTTGGTAAGTCTATCAACTACCACCATGATGACACTCTTTCCTTTAGACTTGGGTAGACCTGTGATAAAATCCATTGAAACCTCCTCCTAACGTTGACTTGGAATGGATAAATGTTGTAACAGACCTGGGGTCTTAATTGTTTCAACTTTATTTTGTTGGAAAAAATAGAATTCCGCCACAAACTTTTGAATATTAGATTTAAGGTCATCCCCAAGAAAAACCTTCTTAACCCTATGGTAAGCCTTTAAAAATCTTGAGTGCCCTCCTAACGGAGAGGAGTGCAATTCGAGAAGAATATTTTGTTTGAGTTTGGAATTCTTACAAAGGTATAAGCAATCTTTGTACCATAATGACTCATTTTTACAGCTAAATGCGTCAGATTTTTTATGGTGTTAGACCCGCCAACATTCAAGGGATATCCTCGGTATGAAGTCCCAACTAGACCTCACACTGTTTGGTGTAGGAGTCCCATCTGGTACGATGGCCCAGTTTCCATTATCTTAAATATATGTCTTAGCTCTTTCTTGTCAGCATGTGAGAGTGGTCTGCTTCATCTTTGAATGACAAGGTGCATATGCTTGGTGAGTGCTAGTGTTACTTGTGTCAAGGTTCTTTCACCACAGAGGGAGAGGATGGAGGTGAGTCTCCAGTCGAAAGGGAAGAAGTACCAACTCTTTCAGAGGCACACAACACAATAGGACATGAAAATTTTTCAGAGGAGAAGTCCACACAGATACAAAAGTCACAACACACAAGAGAATATAGCATGCACAACACCCAGCGGAGTAGTCTATGTGAGTGCAGCAGCCATTATAACAAGTTTATGAGAAAGTTTTTGTCTCATGTTCGGTGAGGCAGCCCACGCGGGAAGGAAAATGTTAATAAATCATACAACACATTTTCATAAATATATGTATTAGAGCAACAAAAAGAGTTCAATTGTTTAACACAGGTTAAAGAAACATGCATTACAAGTGTTCAAGATTAGTCTTACAAATAGTTAAAATACATGTTTGAAAGCATGCTCGTCTATTATCAGGGTTCCAAATTAAGCAAAATTTCCAAGACACATCGGCACACCATACATCATTAACCCCGTGAAAGGGGAATTGGAGCCACTACTCACTCCTCAAAGAAAATACTATAGACTCCCAAGGTTATGTGGGAGGAGCCAAGGTAAAAAGTCTACAAATGAGGGGTATTTATAGCCAAGGGTAAAACTGGCCCTTATGACTATTCGAGTTCCCACATGACTGTTTGACTTTCATGACTTTTCAACTTAACATGACTCTTCAAATTACATGTGGGTCTCTTGGACTTACTTTACATTACATCGATTCATAATAGTATGGCCCACAGTAATGATGTGGTCGACATGAATCATGAAATACTCGACATGACAGTGCTCGTATGTTCGTGCTATTGGTGGTGTCCATGTCAAGCTACAATGCTTCTAAGTGATGGATGTGCTCTTGGTGTATCACAGCTTCACCTCCTCATGGCAAGACATGTGGAGTCTCGATGGTCTTGGTGTTCGCTTGATGTTTCATGTGCACATCGTTCCTTTTCTTGTTCTTTGGCATGCTTCACATGTTCGTTCATTCATGAAACAATATCCTAGCAAGTTCATCTGTTCATGAAAAAAATATCCTTGCATGCATCGTTCGTTCACAAGAAAATCTCCTCGCATGCATCATTCATTCATTCGTTCCCGAATAAATCTCCTTGCATGTGCTCTTCGTATTCATCCCGTCCATCGTCACATCATGTCTTATCCATGTACATGTATATGAAATCACTCATGATGAGATGACATGAAATCCATAAACCTCCTAGTCTACCATGATGCATTTTCATTCTCTTTCGGATGCAAGTGACTGGGAGAGAGGACAAGGCTATGGAACTGTGTAAGGCATATTTCAAGCTAGGATATGGGCTTCAAGCAATACCAGTGAAATTTGTATAGAAATCACTAGGGGACTAAGATGGACAATCTATATCAATAGTGACTATCCATAGGATCTGGCTCGGCTAGCTAGCAGATCTGCACAATTCTTTGGAGGAAGAAGTGCAAGCAACAAAGGATCTTGGTAGCAAAAACTGCACAGTTCCTCCAGGGAGCTGGCAGCGGGTTGTAGGAGGCTTATCGAGAAAAAATGCACATTTTTTTAGGAAGGTGGCAGCGGGATGTAGGAGTTTTGCTGGTGAAAACTAGGCAAATGCTGGGAGGTTGTTATACTAGGCATCCCATCATAAGTTTTGAGCTAACTGGGATGTTGAGATGTTGGACATCCCATCATATTTTTTTAGTTAAGTAGGATGCTAGGCTATTGGACATCCCATCACAGTTTTTGAGTTGAGTGGGATGCTAGGCTGTTGGACATCCCATCATAGTTTTGAGCTGAGTGGGATGCTGGGCAGTTGGGTGACTGCTCATGAAAACTGCACAATTTTCCAGGTGAGCGGCAGGTCATATGTATGCGTGAATCACTAGAAAAACTGTGTAATATTTTTAGGGAGACATGGACGAATATAGGTTTTATCTCTGACATGTCAGTGAAATTTCTTCAGTTAGCGAAGCAAGAAAGGTCTACAACTTTTGTGCAATGTTTAGGGGAGTGGGTCCTAGGGTCACTTCCTGATCAAACTCTTTGGTTGACCAGCTAGAGGGTTGTTTGATTCTCTTACGAGCAACATAGATTGAGATGGCTTGGTGAGAAACTACTACATTGTTCCAGTGATAGTCAGTTCAATAAATTCCAGGATTTGCATAGTGTAGGCTACCTAGGAGATAGCCTCAAGCTCTGCGCAATTCTAGGCAATAGTACATGCTCACTAAGTGCTGAAAATGCATAATGCAAATCAGTGAGGGTTTGGTTGTTGGAGGGTGATCTAGTCATCAGAACTTTAGAAAAATTACTAAGTGTTTGAGTGAGTGAACTTGTGCATACATTATCTTTCAAACACACCCTCAACATGACTCGATGACAAGATGCCTCAAACCATCAAGACAACATATACTTAGTGTGACTGATTGATAGTGTGAGTGACAAGCATGACACTTGTGATAGATCATTGAATGACCACAATGATTCTTTCATGATAGTGCATACAAATTTGTGTGTGAGTGTGACGGATGTTTACATATCGAATAAAGCTTGTACACACGAAGTAAGACCTTTTGCATGACCAAAACATGGATGGAAATGTGACATTATGACCAACATGCAAAAGAATGTTTGTTGAAGAGTTCAGCGAGCAGGGTGCAAAGATTGAACACGAACTCATGGGGTGAGCCCAAGTGCTTGCAAAATCAAGTAAAAACCCAAGGGAGGCTTCTAAATTGGATGCAGGCCAAAATTTTGGAGGGTGTTGGAGTCATTACAACACTTGGCGGAACACTGGTTAAAATCCAGCTTCTCTATTTTTGTCCATTGACAGCACAGGGCCTTCGTCTTTCATGGAGTATTGAATCAATGTGTGGGTTACTTCAGCCTCCCCATTTACCCCATGGGAGGACATGGTTTACCTTTCACCAACTCCACCAAACACAACAACAATTTTCATCTTGATCATAATGTTTCGAAATCAGGAAGGGTAGTTTGGCTTGCAAATTAAAAAAATTCAGAGTATAAGTTTTCATCTCTGGTGTTTCTCCACTACCAGCATGCCTAGACAGTACCCGAATGGAATCACATAGGAACACACGCATTTCTCCATTGCCAAAGAGCCTAGTTAGTACCCCAATGGAGTTTCATGCTTCACCTCTCTGCATAGTAAGCCTTTTTCTTCTTTCGCCTTTCTATTTTTTTAAAGAGGATTATGCATAAGCAGTTATTTATTTTTGGGGTGAAAGAGGGATCTCGACTTATTGAGACTAGAAAAGGCTTCTCCTTCAGAGAATCATGTAAGACCTCTGACATAGGTTTTCTAGGTGGAGGAAGTGAAATATGTGTGTTGGATTGATCTTCAGTGCATACATATGAGTGATTAGGAGCCTCAAGTGTTTATTAAATTTTCTGATCAGAAGTGGAACTAACCTCATGATAGCGAGCGCCTGACATAACCATAAGCTCAGGCTGAAGTGCCTTGATAACCTGAGGGGTTTCCACTTCGTCAATAGATAAATCATCAAAGGCTAGTGGCCTAGTTAGATTAATAATGAGTGAATAGACATCGTGATCAGATGAAGAAGTATAGAGATCATGACAACAATGATAAAAAAATTTCAGGATGTTTGTCAACATCCTCATGTTTTAATGAATCATACAGAGGGGTAGATGACAAGCAAGAATCTTCACCCTCTATTTTTCTGGAAAAAGTAGATGAAACATCAAGTGAATTTTTAATGAACGATTTGTCCCGTGTTCCATATGCAAGTGCAGACAGTAGCCTGATGTATGTAATGGTATGTACTAGACCATACATTGCACATGTAATGGGAGTATTGAGCAAGTTTATGTCAAAACCAGGGAAGGAGCAATGGACAACAATGAAGCCAGTTTTCAGGTATTTGCATCGCACTAGTGATTATGGTTTGTGCTACCAAGGAAGAACAGGATTGGATAGAGTTTTGGATATTGGTGGTTTTGTTGATACAAACTGGGCTGGAGATCTAGATTAGAGAAGATCTATAAGTTGGAATGTGTTTAACGTATTTGGAGGTGCAACTAGTTGGAGGATTAAGAAACAATCTATAGTGTCACTATTAACTACATAGGTAGAATACATGGCAAACACTCATGCAAGAAAGGAAGCAGCTTGGTTGCAGAGATTGTGTTCAAATATGGGGTTAGTATAGGGAGCTATAAGGATAGACTGTGACAGCCAAAGTGCAATTTTCTTGGCAAAGAACCCTGCTTACCATTCAAAGACAAAGCAACATTGATGTCAATATCACTTAAGAGGGTATGATAGAAGACAAAAGGTGTTGCTGGTAAGGTGGCACTTTGAGAATATGTGATGCTTGACAAATTTGTGAAGCTCTAAGAATTCTCTTGGTGAGAGAAAAATGGCATTGCGGGTTGGATATGACTTAGCCTCATGTGACCTGTGGAAGAAACAACAATGGGAGAATGTTGGGTTGTTTTATTCTTTCCATGACTAGCCCACCCTAGTTAACTAGGGGTTAAAGAGGTGGGTGGAACCCCCTTTGTGTGCACCCAATTGCGCAGTGGGGGGGGGGGGTCATAGGGGGGCCAATAGCACCCCCTATCCAGGGCGTTTGAGGGGGGTGGGTAGCCTGCCTATACGGGGTCTGGGGCAGTGCCCTGGGGAAATTTTTCTAGACCCTATATTAGGTTGTGTGGACCTACCTATGGTTTTGGGCATGGTTTTTGCACATGGTTTTGGGAACAACGGTTTTTGGTCCATGGTATTGGATGCTTCGACATGTATAAATATGTATTGTAACATTGAAAGGAACATAAGAAAAATCAAGCTAGTAGTCTTGGTTTTGAGATCCAGGGGGAAATCTTTGTGTATATGTTTTTTATGTGTTATTCTCTCACATTGTTTATTTTTTGTGTTTTAGAATTCGTATGCAGGTAATTTTTGTATGGGATTAAAACCTACATTGGCCTCACACAACAACACAGGCACACACACACACAAAAATCTCCAAACAACCCACTGGAAATTATGTTTCTTCCCCCACCCCCATGTTTCTCAACTGAAATCCTGGGTTTTGTTCCTATATAGTGCAAAGAATGATGCTCTCTCTCTTAACCATTATCTTTCCATTCACGTTGCCCAAGAGTACTCTTGCATGGTTTTCCATCTTGCTGTTGCATCTTATACTTGAATTCTACCATTGCATTGTACCAAAGAATGGGAACCTAAGTGTTTCCATGTTGAGTAATAAATCCTCAGTCCACCTGCACACTCCAATGAGGCTTTCCTTTCTTATTGATGGCTCACACAACTTGACAAGTACTCCAGAATGGCTTCTCTATTCTTCATTTAATTCAATAAATCATGCAATCAATCTCACTCACAAACTCCATTTCTTCATCCTGTGCAACCAGGGTCCTTTCTTCCTTGACCCAGCGATCTTCGTCTTTGTCTCCTCCCTATGATAGTCGCCATTGATGCAACCTTGCTATCCACATTTAATCTTTAACTTATGAATCATTCACCTACCATACACCTATGTGTTGTTATAGCGAAGCCCCTACAGATTGTAACTTTTATTAAATTGACATTACAAAATCACGAAATTCTGATCTTGGCCTTTAGCCCCTTATCACATTTCGACCATAGGACCAGGGGTTTTCACTGGCAGAATAGCACTTACATTCTAAGGCCTTAAGGGCCTGTCAAAGTCCTATGTTCTTGTGTTATTGCTCTTTTCCCTTAGTTCCTCATGATTTCATGACCAAGTGCCAAACACACTGAAGCTGCTTATATCGGGTCTTTCTTCGAATTTACAATTATGGAGATTTTATGAAATATCGAACCTATGAAATACCTACATGGCATATCCATAACACTTAGGTGCTAGGCCTTACTAACCACCCTTGGTTTTTTGGGTCTCCATGACCAAGTGCTAAATAACATTAGAGCTCCCTAGTATTGTGACTTTCTTAAAAATCAATTATAGAGGAGTTACAAAATCTTGACCTCCGATATTCTGACCTCTGAAATGATGTCATTCTCTTCTCATTATATCCACGTGGTGTATCTTTATTGGTGAAACATGTCACCCAAATTTTCCCCATTAAGACACCCAATAGCATTGATTTTGACTCCCACGTGTCCTTCGTACTGCCATGTCATGCTGACACCATCTGCCATTCTCAGCTCCTGAGGGACAATCACCTCCTACCACGTGGCATGTCAGAGGAGGTAGAAAGGGTCCTTGTTTCTTTCATTTTATGAATGAATTCCTTTATAATTCTTGTTCCCTGCAACCCTTGGTGCTTTTCAAAAGAATGGAATTAACATGAAGTTACAAAATCTTGAAGTTCTGATGTATCGTTACTCGCCTGCTCTGAAATTCACCTTCTTTCCAAGGTCCCGAAGATCTAAGGATCAGATACCTAATATTAGATAAGAACTTTATAAAAAAAATTATACCAAGTCTCTGACCTTCGATATTCTGATATTCTCTAGCCTCTGATATTCGCCTGGGTTCTGAGTTCCTGAAGTTCAAGGTCCGTAATTCGACCTCCTCCTAAGGAATTATTTCTTATCAAATTCAAGATGGTTCATATTCATGTAAATGTCTTGTATCAAACTCAGGTTGGAATGTGTATCTCTGATAAAATCATGGAACTACGAAGTTGATTATTCTAAAGAATATCTTTGTCCAAAGGAGTCATACATGTACTCATTTAAAAACAATGTGATCCTCATCCTTCTTGTGAATATTCTTATGCTAATATTTTTATTCATCGTACCTGAAATCCTCTTGGGTGTCAATAAATGCATGGATTGTTTGACGAATCAAATTCTTCTTCACTTGTTTCACCCTCACTGGTTTCATGTGCTTATTATAGTAACATTCCTTTTTACTTATTTCAATGATTATGATGCTAGTGTAGTGTGTAACTATTCGCAATAAAATGGTTTTTTACACTCATCAAATAAGGAAGATGATTATATTATGAAGAACATTTGTGGAACTGTTCAAATTGATTTATCTTTGGAATTTCCAAACTAGGAATATGATGCTTTAATCATCCCATCTGGTCGCGATTTTGTTTCCAATGACTATTGTTCAACTTACTATTTTCCCATAAACACATCCAATGACATTATTTTTACATCCTTTGATTTTTAAGGTTTGACATCTCACTATCTAGATAATTGTCAAGTAGTTGAGGGACTTCCACACTCATGGATGGTTATGTCAAGTCCACCCTGTCTTGACACACCTAGTGAATATAATCATATATATTTATCCTCATAAGATTTTCATCATAACCGCATGCCTCTAATTGAAAATTAATATTTTCAAACATTTATGGGGTTTCAAGAGGGTTGTCACAAATTTTATGATCTAATCGCTAAATTGTTGGAGAAATCTTACTTGGCAATCTCCGTTGCAAATAACAAGTTTCGATATTTCCGTTTGCTATCTAAGGAGTTTGATGTAGTTGAAGACACATTCACAAAAAGCTTCCGAGTTTTGTTGAATGATGGTTCTCATTGAAAAGATAAAAATATAAATGGGTTAGAAGTGGTGGCTATGACCTAACTTTTTGTTGAGATGAAATACCTTCAACTTTTTGTGCAAACTTTTCAAGTTCTTATGTTTTCTATTGCACATTGTTTTATATTTGTTTTAGTTAGTCGCATCTTTATGATTGTGGGTCAGGAACAGTTATTGTGGCTACATTGGAAATTCTGTTATATGTGACCCTGACCTTCTAACTAGTTAGGTTAGGAGTAGGTCTAGTTGCATTTTAGTCTACCTACACATTCATCCTATACTCGTTTCCTATGGGTTCTCATGTGTGTTTTGGTTTTGTTTTCACACCATGTTTTTGTTTAGCCACTTTCTATCTTGTCTTCTCATTTTTCTTCCTTGTTGTGTGTTTTATTTCCTTTCATTTTATGATATCTTTCATGAAGATGATCTATTGGAACAAAAGGGAATGTGGCAAAATAGAAAAGTACTTTATGACATTGCAACATTTGGCTAACCCTCTGCCCTTTTCCCTATCTTGGTTACATCTTTTGGTCCATGATGTTCTAACAGAAAATATGATCATTGTGTTAAGAAAGCCTTGTGTCAAGCCATGATCTCCATATCCATTCTGGAAACCTCATGCCTACACTCGATTTTTTATGTTTTGGTGTTTTTAGGTTGATCCAATCAAGTAGAGAAGGACAAGGAAAAAATATAAATAAGCAAACCAATATCATAGGTCTTATATAAGCTTCTATGAAGGGACAACCTCTCTTGCTCTCAATAATTTGGGATCCCTCTTCTGCCCATGAAATAAATACGTTTTGATTCACAATCCTATAATATATAAATAAATAAAGGCAAAAGAAGGGAAATGGTTCCTACAAAGAGAGGTGAAGCAAGCAACTCTGTCAAGGTACTATCCAGGAATTCTCGTAGTTAAGCAATTTTTGTGTCCCTGAAGTGACTCCGTTAGGGTACTATCGAGGCTTACTGGTAGCAGAGGAACACCAAAGATGAAAAACTATGCTCTGAAAATATAAAGCTCGCAAACTTCATTACCCTTTCCTGATTCGAAACATTGTGTGATCATTGATCTTATGTTTGTGTTTAACCGAGTAAAGGAATAAAGGAGACCATGTTTATGCATAGGGTAAGTGGGAAAGCCATGGTAATTTCAATGATGAATCAATACTTCTTGAAGAACTAGACCCTGCATGAAAGAATTGACTAAGGCAGAGAAGCTAGAGTTCTACCAGTGTGTCGCCAAGTGTTGTTGCTGCGAAAAACACCCTCCAAAATTTTTGTACACTCAAATTTTGGAGCCTAATGTGGGTCCTGCAATTAGTCGTTTCGTAGTCACTTCTTGGTGAGTGATTCTTTTGGGCTCCCTTCTTGGATTGGAAGTGTTGAAGTCACTTGATAACACATGCTCGATCTGCAACAAGTGCATGAACACATTCTTTTATGCAATCTTGAACAAGAATAAAAAATTCCATCAAGACTATGCATGTGCGATGTCCAATCCACACCAACAGCCAGTGCATAATCATATTGACATTTTCTCACTTTTGGTTGTGTTTATGTTTGTATTTCAGTAATTTTTGCAAACTATCGTTTTCTCTCGCCTTTATTTTCGTGAGTGTCATTTTGATGTTTGGGGATGTCTCTTTTGATTCCTTTTACTCTAATTATTATCTCTTTCATGTTATCCTTTCTCTGGCATGTGTTACTGTCAATGTCCTATACATATCGTAAGTGTCATTTTCACTGTAGCAATTGTCGTATTTTCACATGTTAAGTGTCGCACAATGTACATAAGCTTGTTTTGGTTGTTTAAAGAGGTTATATTTATGCAAATGAGTTTATCCTACCATGTAGACAACCATCACACTCATTTCCAAAGTTTTAAGCACTGTCGCACAAGTATTTTCATTGTTGTCGCAAAGTGTATCTTTAGTTTCACACTTGTCGTAAGTTGTCGCACTAAGGGAAGTATGTTTTCATGTCTTATATATGATTTTGTGTCAAATGTCTAGGTCTGCGATCATAGTTAAGTCCTATCCTTGTTCACATTAGTTTCATTGATCCCACACTTAGCCAAATTTCTCCAAATTCCCAGCAACTTAACCTCATTCAACCTTCTTGAACTATGCATTGCACAGCCCTAGCCCTCAAGCTACAACCTTTCCTCTTGAAACTACACAATGTGCAGTTATTTCCTCCCAGAAATATACACTCCATAGTTTCAGTTCCCAAGCCCAATCCTAGGCCTCCAAAATTGTGTAATTCAACCTTGTAGCCTGGATCCAACTATGCACTGTGTAGTCTCTGAGCTCAAGCTTAAACCCTGAGCTCTTTAACTCAGTAACTGCACAATCACCAGGCTTGTTTTGCCTCCCAAATCTACACAATTGGCTAAAACAGTGCAAAATCCCTTCAACCTGGCTCATTGACTCCCAAAATTGCACAATTTGTCTCTCTTTCCTAGTTAGTGCTTCACATTGGGCAGTCTGACGGTTCAAGCGTTATCCCTGAGCTCATGAACTGTACAATTTTGCAATCACCTAGGATCCTCATTCCTCTAGAACTACAAAATAAGCTGATCTAGTTCCCATCACCTCATCCTATCACACTGAGCTCCCAGATTGCACATTTTTCTTCCTCAGTCTAGCCTGAGTTGAACATTGCATAATCTCAAGGCTCAATCTTCACCCTTGACTACCTGTGTTGCGCAATTTCACTGTTGTTGACCCTCTTTCCAAGTATGCCCCTATTTCCATCTTAGTTAACGAATCAATATACACCATCGTAGAATAGGAGTTGATTGACTGATGTTGTCTTGTCATGAGTGGATTATAGATGCAAGTACTCTATCATGTTATGGTAAGATGATGAAGAAGGAGATGGAGGAGGACATGCTAGAAGATACATATGGAGCTGAAGATATAATATCATCACCACACGGGAAGATGAAGGAACACAAAACTATAACACAAGATGAAAGATCAATATCACATGGAAGACTCCTCATCTTCAAGTCATAAGGAGGAGGAAAAAGAATAACATGCACCATCTTTTCAAAAAGACATAAATAAATCAGTAGCAAAGAATGGCTTCACATTTCCATGTCTTCAATGTCATGTCATGTCATTGCACGAGTCATCATGTGCCACATAATTTTGTGGAATATGTAATTCAATATTGGAGAAATGTATTGTAAAGTGGAAGTCCAAAGGACATGTACAAAATATGAAGATTCATGTAAAGTCAAAAAGTTGTGAGAAGTTAAATAATCATGAGGGTAGTCAAAGAGCCACAAGGAAGGTGAAGAATCACTTCTCTATTGGTTATATATACACCCTCATTGTATGAGCAATGGAACCCGCAAGGCATTAGAGAGACCAACTAGTTATTTTGAGGAGCAAGGAGTGGCTCCAATGCTCCACTATTGGAGCTAGTGGTGTTCATTGTATACATGTGCCTTGGAATTTTTACTTAATATTAGAATCCTTATGTTGAGCACGTTCTTCAGGCATGGATTATGAATATTTGTAAGATTGTTCTTTGAATGTTTGTAATTCATTTTTTCTTTCATTGTGGTAAATTAGTTTAACTATTTCAGTTATTTTGGTACTATCCTATTGAGAATGTGATGTAATGATTATTATCGTTGTCACATTCTCATGGACTATTCCACTAGATATTAGATATATCATTATTGTTTTATTAGTTGAAATAATTGTCACATATTTGTGGACTATTCTCTTGGCTATTTAACGTACTTTTCTTGTTTATGTGTGTTTCTACTAGGGTGGTACTATTACCTATCTCTTATAGGCTCACTTCTCCCCCCCCCCCCCATAGTAAAAGAACATTGACACACATACGACTGAACACTCACTAGGAACACCCCCTTGCATTTTGATGGCACATTTGTACTCCTCTCTCTTGTTGATAGTTAGAGCCAAGGAAAATATGTAAGAAGACATGGAAACTAGGCCAATACTCCAGATGAGGCTCCCCTTCCAAACTGTGTGAGGTCTAATTGGGACTTCACATCGGGGAGACCCCTTCGTTGATGAATTTATAGCATCGTCAATAGAACCCTAAGTTGAGGAACTAAGAGGTCATATTTATGAAAGATCCAAAATATGGAAATCCAAACAAGATTAAATAACATCCTTTATGAAAACTCAGATCTGAATGACAATTGGATGGACCACATAAGATTACGTAGAATCCACATGGGTGATGATGTGGAAGATGAAATAACACACTAATTTGGCATAGTAAAAAGGGCCAGATGAAATATGGAACGCTGAAGTGGCACTAAGGTTCCAAAGGAGCTAATTTAACTACTAATGTGGTGCTACATGGTAGGGATGACATGGAGTCTAGGATCCAATGAATTATTTAAATGGAATTTATTGGAAGTTATGGATGAGTGAATGTTGAATATTCATATCTAACTCTTCCATTTAAGAGAATTTTCAAGGGTTTCTAAATCATATCTAAAGGATTGACTACATTGACCAAGCAGATGGTATGGATCCAAAAATATTTAGATCCTTAGAATATTTTGATGGATTTTGATAGGTTGAGAGTATGAAAGACTATAGGTTAGGAATTTTTTATAACAAGGATGAATGAAAATAAAAATTTTCGAATATGAGTATCTAGGTTGACGGGTTTGAGCTTGCAAAAATGGCCCAATGCAATGGTGGCACATGGATAGTATGAATGGCAATGTGGAACCCAAAGGGACAATTTTCTAATGGTCATAATTTTGTGTCTAGATATTGGATTTGGATGAAATTATACCAATGGAAAGTTTATGATGAGAAAAAAGACAATGGTTATCTCATAAAATAGTTTTAAGGTGGATGAAGGAAGATGAATTTTGATAACTCACATCCATGGAAATTGGGTTTGTACACTCCATACCCTCAAAAAGACCTTGTGGTGACTCGGTGGGTTCAAAGCTCTGTATTGAAACTATGCATTGGTCAATTCTCAAAACCCCTTGTAATAAAATATTTTGTCACCTTTGTGACACTGAGAGGGTTCAATATGGAAAACAATTTCTCTTGATTGTCCATGAGATACTCAAATCAAATCCAAATTTCAAGATATTTGCGACACTACCAACTTTTTCCTTTAGTAAATGTATGGTTATATTAGCATGCTTCTCTTAATGATTTTCAATCATAGAAATAATCTTCTAAATAATTCCAAGTAATATGTCATCTTAAGGTCCAATAGATCATTTTTTTTTATCGTAGTGAACATTAATAATCATCATCATTGTTGTCATATAAATAAATTCTCATGAGATTTATAGTGATATGAGTTTTGGAAAATTCTTGAATCATTGTGGGATTAAAGAGTTTGGTATCTATGATATTAAGACGGTTTTTCTCTTAAAATATCCAACTTATACCTAGATTAGATCTTACTTTCAAGAGATTTGTCACACTAATGACATTTTAAGTCAATGAAACTATGATGATCTTGGAACACCCTTCTTAATACTTTTAAAATAGAAAAATAAAATTTTAAATAATTCCAAATTATTTCCTTACTTTTTTAATGTTCAATAAACCAAATTTAACATAACTATAATCATCATTATTATTGCAAACCTAATTTGCCATCCTAGATCCATCTTCACTCCAAATCTACCAAGCTTAGAGAGTGGTCAAATCTCTTGACATGCAAAACTCTTTTATAGTGAAAAGAGATTTGATCCCTCTTGGAGATGAAGTCAAAATATTAAACAATATATTAAAACATCTCACTCAAATGGAGAGTGCCTCTAGTCACAATTATCATTAAACATTTCTTTCTACCTCAGAATATATATATATATTAATATATATATTATATATATATATATATATATTATATATATATATATATTATAGATAAGATTTCCTATATATTTTGAAATATTTATTAATTTATTTAGATAAAATTTACCTCACACAATTATGATATCAATTTACATAATTTATATATGTGAAAGAGTTGTTAATTTTCACTGATAATTTGCATCACACAAAGCATTTTAACTATGACACCAATGATATCATAAATACTAATTTTTTTTAAACTAAATGCTTTTAACTATAATATAGATTTACTTAATTTATATATTTGAAATACTAATTATTTTTTACTTTGATAAATTTTACCCTAAGAAAAAAGTTTTAACTGTGATATCAATTTACTTAATTTTTCCAATATTTTAATTTTGTAAGTATTCCAATTTCATGCAACATTTTACATGTAATAAGAGTTGACCTATATTTAATGAGTTTCAAGTTTCCTCAAATAATCTTATATGATTTTTTAATTACAAGTAAAACCTAATTTAATATTTTTGTGTAATGCCCCATGAGAGATCAAAGGAAAAAAGAATAATCTTATATGATTTTTTTATTACACATAAGAACCTAATGTAATATTTTTTGTGTAATCAGTGATAAGGGATCAAAGGAAAGCATAATAAGGTATGGGGTGTTGGTAAGTTCTATATCCTAATGAGTTTGTTGTCCCATTGTAAAGCAAAACTGAATCTACAGACAAATAATTATATTTCATTACTATAGGTTACTTTTGAAGAACAATCATACAATAAAGTTTTGAGCACATATACTTTTTATATTCTACTCATTCTTTTATTTTAAATCTGGTTCATGCTTAATTTTCTTTTTAACCGCATATTAAATATTATTCTTTATTATTGATTAATTAACAAACATATATTTTTAATTTTTTTAATATAAAATTAACTAATAATATCTCCCTCATATATTAGGTTGGTGCAACCATTATAATCATCAAAGAATTGTGAATATAATCGAATATTATGAGACTTATAAAGATCTAGGTTTTCGAAACATTAAAATAATATATTAATGTGAGCGAAGTCACTTTCTATCCCTTAATACCGTGGAAGGATTGTGAATATAAACTTTATAAACTATGGAGAATTATGGATCAATTCATGTACAATGAGGTTAAGGGAGAATTAAAAACCAAGTTTTCACAAAACTAAGATCATACTTAAATCTGTTGCTAAAAGTCATTTATTGCGTTGTTGACAACCTCAAATTTTTCATAGGTTTTCTGTTCGTAACTAGAATCTTTGACTTTATTATGTTGTAATAGAAGTATCTCCAATTTACAATGTGGTTTATCTGTGTATGAAGTCATCATCACCATAGATTTTTATAGGTCAACGGTATGAGACTTTTATTGGTTACTAGAAACATTGACTTTGTTATGTTGTAATAGAAGTAGCTCCAACTTATAATCTGGTTTATATAATATTTGTGTATGAGGTCATCATAACCTTAGATTTTTATAGGTCATTGGTATCAAAGTTTTATGGGTTACTAGAATATTTGACTTTTGTAATAAAAGTAGCCTCCAAATTCCAATGTGCTCTAGTAAAAAGGTTCCACCAAAATCTCACTATGAGGTCATTATGATTTTAGTTTTTTAAGTGATCACTAAAATCTTTGACCCTGTTATTTTGTAGTAAAAGTAGTTTTAAGTGTGGTTTTGGATAAAGGTTTCATAAAAAAAAAATAGGGGTTAATTTTGATTTTATTTATTTAAAATTATAATTAGAGTTTTTGACTTTGTGATTTTGTGATTATGTTGATAGGTATGTTTATTTTGAAATAGAGTTTATAGAATCTTAATTTAATTATCAATAATTATCACGTGGATGGTAAGGATTTAATTTCAATGGAATATTCTTAATAGTATATCTAAATAAAAGGTTGAGATTTATTTTCATAGTTATGCCTTTTTTATCATTTTAATGAAATTCATTAAAAAGATGTCATATGAACAAGTGTACTATGATATGAGTTATGTTTTTGGCCATGAGGTATTGATAAACCATGGTATTGTAATAAAGTATATTTATAGATTAATATTATCCATGATAAAATGGGTTGAATTTCTGTTGTTAAGAATCTTTTTACATTTTTTTTTTAATGTATATATGAATTATATAATTAATTATTCTTATCATTAATAGTAATTAATGTATTATGTTTTAAAATAATTTAATAATCTAGCGAACTTGAAATAAGTGTTTGTGATGCTTTTAATGGATTTTAATGCATATTATGATTGATGCTATAAGTAGTTTTTAATTCTAATTGTAAATATTTAAGGTTCTTTGTCGTTTTAATTTAAAGGAGATTAATTAAAATCTCATGTCATTAGTGAAATGAGGTATAGATTTTGGTGCATTTGCGTATGATAAGCCATAGTAAATGGCCATTGGCCATTGTAACAAATTCCCATTTTAGACAAGAATTCTCCATCAAAAATGGGTAATTTCCAATGTGTTAAAAAATGGTTCAATGTTGTTTCGTAAATTTAATTTTTAAACTTATATATGATTATTTTATCATTAATAATAATAATAATTATTATTATTATTATTATTATTGTTATTGTTGTTTTGTAACTTGATTTTTATTGATTAATTAGAAATGGAATACATCATATACAATCATGCTTTTTTTTTGCACATTCTGCCATATACTTACAGGAACATTCTTGAGATGTATGGACTAAGAAAAGCAAAGGAGAAATAGAGGAACAAAAGAAAGAATCACAAAGGAGAGTGGCCCAAATTAGGGTAGGTCATGGGAGTGGCCTTTCTTTCCTTTCTTTTTCAATACCTTGATTCATCATTTCAAAGGTGGTTTATCAAAGTGATGTGAAGATTATCAATGTGTGTTAAAGGAGAATCCTTGTTAGATTCCAAAGAAGGAGACTCATGAGCTCGTTTCAATGCACCCGAAAAAGCATTATTATTCACTATCTTTGTGCCTGAGGATATGAAGTCCGAACTTTGTAAACCAAATGCATTTCATCATGAGACCCTTCATCATCCTTGTCTAAAATAGAGGAAGCATCATCCTCCCTAAGGGGTTAGGTCATAGGGCGTCTAAATCTTAGCTATGGATTTTTGAATTTTTTACTTGTAACAAGATTTGAACCTAGGGAAAAAGTTTTATAAATGGCTCATTTGATGATAGAAGCGACAACGAAAAGTATAATTCTCATAGTCCATAGCGAGAGTTCAATGAAAATAACCTATTTTTAAATTGATTTGGTCTAGAATCCCTTTACTGATATTGATTTCAACATAGATTATGCCATAGGAGTAAATTCCAAACTACCCACGAGAAGTATCACTTGTAAGAAAATGGTCAAGGGAGTTTCAAATTCCCTGAAAGATTGAGTAATGCCACAAGTGAGCACATATATTAGGAAGACATCCCCATATTGGTAGCTTGATAATGATTGTTATATAATGGTTAAAATATAGAAACTAGGGGATTAGGAATAGGCCAACATTGCCCCATAACCAGGGCCCATTAGATAAAACTTTATGGTAGCCTTTCGATTCAGCAATGGAGAAGCCTTTAGAGAATAATTTAACCTTTCAACTATTGGTTAATGAAAAATGGATCCATTGGTAAAGATAGGCCTAGTGGGGCCATAAACAATTAAAACGAAATATTAGAGTTTACTCTGCATAGATTTGATGGAGGTTCTGAAGAGCATGAAGAGAGATTTCTGTGGAGGGAGCTTACTTGGATTTTGTGATGAGAAACAACCCAAGAGTTGCTTAGAACTAAGATTCCTTTGGGGAGGGTCAAACATGCACAACATATTTATAAGAAACATCTTGAGAGGAGGAATTCTTTCCCACCTCCCCCCTCGTACACAAAGGACTATAAAACCAATGACATATTTACCAATATTATAGACTAAAAGAGGGGAATAATAATCCATCTTCTTACCTTCAAAAAGTAGGTATTGCATGACAGAGGGAATTCCCACATGGAGCTCCATTGAAATCTTGAGGTCCCATGCCAAATCTATGGAGCACATCCCAAGGAAAAACGAATGCCAAGAGAGAAGTTTATCAAGGATCTCAAAAGAAATTTGACGAACAAGGGGCCAAGGCTACCGAATTTTGAAGGAGCAGGGCAGTAGGCTTTTGTTGCTAATGTATCCACTATGTTCGCTCCTACCATTGTCTTAGCCTCCATCACCACCTCCACTATTACCTCAGAAAGAGGCTCCATCAAGCGCTATGACATCTAGGGACTTAGTTCTTTTTCCATTCTCATGCTCTACTATGCACTCGTCAAAATCTCCTCAACCAATGATCAAAACTCATTGGAATGAATCAAAGTTTGATGTACCAAAAGGTCCTCACTACCGTCATGAGGGGTAATGAACCATAACCCTTATTTGGATCAAACCCCATAACCTTCCCCAATCTCTTCCCTTGATAGAGGGCATCATTTTCACACCACCCTCTAATCGTGTATTCTACCTCCACACATGTCGCGATGGTTCGTCATTCACACTCAGAATGGTGAGGTTCTCTCTCTTCCATGGCTTTGACCATCCCACTTGGTAGGGATTCTTTACGGAAATGGATGATCTTCCTAACTACTTAAGTTAAACCTAATAGAAAATTATTATTATTACTATTATTATTACTATTATTTTAAATAAATTTATAATTTTAGCAACTTGAAATAAGTGTTTTGATGCTTATTATGGATTGTTGTTTATCCAGTTTTACCAACCATTCAATTTTATGGTTGTCATAGTAATAGTAAGTGAAGTCACAATGTTTGGTAAGAAATTTAAAATGCTAAAAGAAAATTTGAAACTTATAATCTAAACCAATTTATATCTATATATATATATATATATATAGATATATATAATATAAATAATAATATATTAAATAATAATATATAACTGCATAGCATATAAATTAAATGGTTAGTAAATGTCCATAGGCATCAATCCATAACAAATATTAAATCTTATGCTACTAAAATTTACAATATTATAAAAACTAATTAAATTGTGACTATATTTTAAATTATTGCTAGTTATAAAAATAATTAGTATAAAATCTAAACATATATGCATTTAAAAATCATGGAAGAAGATTCTTAACCATGGAAATTTATTCTCACTTTACCATGGAGATTATTAATTTATAAATAGACATTGTTACAATACCATGGCTTATCAATACCACATGCCCAAAAATCGTAAATCACTTCATGTGACACTTGTTCATATGACATTTTTATTAATTAATCGATTTAATTAAAAGAGTTTAAAGGAAATAACTACTTTGGAGATAGAACTCAACCATTGATTATGAATATTCTATAATATTCAACATAGATTAAATATGTACCATCCACCTAATAATATTGATAATTAGATTAAAATTCAGGAAACCCTTTTCCAAAATAGACATGCCTATGGGCATAATGAAAAAATATACTTCATATACTTCTATATTTTGAAATTCATGATTTAAAAATGATACTTTATGATATATAATAAACTCAAAAAATTGAACAAACTTATTTAACTTCTAATATATTTATGATTTTGATTAGGAATTTAAATAAAAATATAAAATGTAATCCTCTCAATTTTCAAAAAAATAGTATGGTGATATACTAGTATAGCTATAGAAATTAAATTGTTTGTAAATGACAATAGGCATTAATTTATGATAAGCATAAAAAATACCTACTTCATGATACATGTTGATGCAGGAGCATCAAGACCCTCTTCATTTGTAAATATGGAATAAAAAGGGGGGTGTGATAATTTTAAATATTTTGTTATTTTTAATAAAATAGGGAGTGTTTTTAGGAATAAAGTAGTGAATGTGGATCATTATGAGATAAGGAAAGCTTTTCTATTTTAGAACAGGAAAAAGATGGGAAAAAGCCTCAAGATGCTTTTTACCATGTGTATGAATTGCATGTAGACTCTTAGAGCTTTTAGTTGAGTGATTCTAGATCATGCTTAGTTTTATAAATTAGGAATCCTCAAAGACATTGAGGATCAGTGAGAGAGAGTGTGAGAGGTTTTCTGGTTGGGAGCCTTCGGGCAGTTTGTAAAGGGCCATCAATTCAAATTATCTGGCCAAGTCTGTAAGTAATTGTTTTATTTTAAATCATATATATACATATTGGATTTGCTTATGAAATATATGACATTGTGTGTTAAGTGTGGCGCTGTTAAATTTTATTGGACATAATGACCTGGGCGCAAGATATATATTAAGTGTCTTTTCCAGCTATTGAAGCGTGAGCATTCCTTATATATTTGCGTGGCATTGAAAACTAGCGGATTGTAATCATATGACTGTGTGTTTTTTTTACTGTGGGCTCTACCTGTCTGCGCAAAACATGATTGTAAATTTCTTATGGTGATTGGTTTTCAACCTCGGCAGTGTGTGCTGGAGGTTAACATTTTATGGTCTAATTTCCGTCTAATTTAAAATCAATTCAAATCGTAAGTTGGATCATTAATGCGTTGTGTAAATTGGTTTAATAAGCGGTGGATTGACACCAAGCTGACAGGTTGGTATATGATATGATTCTAAATCCAAGTTATTTGAGGGAAATTCCCAACGATGGGAGGGTACCAAAGACCAAGATTGTGTGTATTTTGAAGTCAACCTGCGTGCTGTATATTAAACTAGTGGATGTGCAACTGATATGATGAGTGCAGCTGTATGTTATTTGTTTTGAAGTCTACCCGCGTGCTATATATTAAACTAGTGGACGTGCAACTGATATGATGAGCGCAGCTGTATGTATAATTGTATGTGGCGCAACGGAATAATGATGGAGTGCGGTCCAGAAGTTAATATATAATGGAGCTGAGTGCGTGGGTCAATTCGATTTTTTCCTTGAATGATGTTCTTTGTGGTTTGATGCTCAGGCAGTGCTGGTGATGTCATACGTCTGGTTCGATGTGCCAAAAGTTGCAGGCCGAGAGGGATAAATTGTCCGTTATAGGTGGTCTCTGATAGCTGGTCGTTTGCCAGGGCAAAGGAATAACGATATTGCTAGTCTTGAGGCTATGGGGTTACATGAGGAAGTTTGGTTGAGTGGAACAGTTATATGTGGAGATCTGTTTGGTTGAGTGGAATAGTTATATGTGGAGGTTTGATTCGCATAAGTGAAGTTAAGTCTGAAGAGCGGTTCTAGGCTCAATTTCTTCGTCTTTAGCTGGAAAAAAAGTGGATAACGATATGACTGGTCCTCTTCATAGAAAGCTTATCAGCGTGGAAGTCGATCCCCTTCGGCATATTCCATTTCAATAGGGTTGTGACCATCATCATTTACATCCACGGAATATCAAGTTTGCATGAGATGTGTGCTTATGAGCAGAGTGTTTAAAAGATTATGAGCTTGCGGGGATTGCCCTGCATCAGGTGGTATCAGAATAGGAATAGCTTTTTTTGAAGGTTCAAGTTTTTTTTTAAGTTAAGTTAATTGCATGCGATGTATAAATGTT
Organism: Pinus taeda; assembly: GCA_000404065.3. NCBI lineage: Eukaryota > Viridiplantae > Streptophyta > Pinopsida > Pinales > Pinaceae > Pinus > Pinus taeda. Next base: position 84,708 of record APFE030344538.1, on the reverse strand, counting down.
AGATTTTTGGAACTGACGAGTATTGTAGCAGAGAGTGTAGTGATCAAGGCGTCCAGCAAGGGATTCTAAGTGAATGTGGCAGAACCCAAATATTCAACAGAGGTTGAATAAAGTTGAAGATGAGGGAAGCCTACAGGAGCAGTGGAGGATGCTCAAAAGGTTCCAGCAGAGGAACTATGATTACCAACAGGCCAGATCCGGAGGGAAGGATTGGTGAGGTAAGTGGCAGCAAAAGAGTTTGTTGTGGCAGAGGCTTCATGCAACTCATAGGTGAAGAACTTATGGCGAAGGATATGACTATTAAAAGTCATAAAGGAGAGAGCAGAGGTTTAGAAAGAGGCCACAGAAGAAAGAAGGAGAAATATGCCAAGGCGAATGACATAAGACAGAAGTTGACTCAGGAAGAGTATGAGAAAGAGAAAGCTGAGATAGCAGTTCATCTTGAGCTATTGATGAAGTTGTTGCAGGAAAATGTGAAAGACCAGAGACATGGTTTACTGGTGAGGAAAAGAGTGAAGTGGCAGAGGCTACAACAGAAAAGGGATTTACAGATAAGCATGCAGTTAGCAGGGGAGTTGAGGAAGCCAGAACAGATAATGGATGTACAGTTGAGACGGGAAGAACTTAGAACATCTGAAATAATGGAGGAAGCAATCAAGACTGAAAAATCTTGTGATTTAAAAACTAATGAGTTGTGCATGTTTGCAGGTACAGAACAAGGAGATGAACAAACTGTAGAAATTGTTCAAGAAGAGTTGAACCTAAAGGTTGTTGATGCAGAAAAAGAAGGACCAGCTGATGATGAAGATGTAGAAAATCGTGTGAAGCTTCCAAGTTCTACTCCTAAGGAAGTTGTTGAATTGTACAGAAAACTAGATCTCGAGAGAAGAGAGTTGGAAAGACAGAGAACTTATGTGCAGCTGGTAAATGCAAATCAACATACTAATGTGCTGACAGAGAAAGTTGAGGAGACATCTGAACCAGAGGAAAAAGTTGCAGATGAAATTGCAGATGATGAGCCAAAGCATGTTGCAGAGGGATAGGAAGTTTGGGAGGTAGTAACATCTATAGCGACAGCGGCAGAAACATCCATAGTGACACCTGAGACAACAGTGATAGCAGCAGAAGAGGCACTGATGCCTTATGATTTTTATTCTAACAATTGTTTTGTGAGTACAGGTCTAAATGAAGATACTGGAAAAATTATGTTGGACAAAGAAATTGAACTGATGAGGCAGATGATTATGAAGGAATCCCGGAAGAGACCAGCAGTAGTGAAACAAAGGAGAAGCAACAAGAGGAAGACAACAGAAGATTGCAAGAGTGCAGCCAGTGGAGCAAAGCAGCATAAGGTGTGGAGACCTGGAGAAGAACAACAGACAAAAGTAGCGGCAAATGGAAACTGGCAGCACAAGGTGTGGGATCCAGGCATACACAGATTCCAACACATGGTCAGGGGATCATGATTAATTTTAAGGTTGGGTGTATGATGCAGGAGCATCAAGACCCTCTTCATTTGTAAATATGGAATAAAAAGGGGGGTGTGATAATTTTAAATATTTTGTTATTTTTAATAAAATAGGGAGTGTTTTTAGGCATAAAGTAGTGAATGTGGATCATTACGAGATAAGGAAAGCTTTTCTATTTTAGAACAGGAAAAAGATGGGAAAAAGCCTCAAGATGCTTTTTACCATGTGTATGCATTGCATGTAGACTCTTAGAGCTTTTAGTTGAGTGATTCTAGATCATGCTTAGTTTTATAAATTAGGAATCCTCAAAGACATTGAGGATCAGTGAGAGAGAGTGTGAGAGGTTTTCTGGTTGGGAGCCTTCGGGCAATTTGTAAAGGGCCATCAATTCAAATTATCTGGCCAAGTCTGTAAGTAATTGTTTTATTTTAAATCATATATATACAGATTGGATTTTCTTATGAAATATATGACATTGTGTGTTAAGTGTGGCGCTATTAAATTTTATTGGACATAATGACCTGGGCGCAAGGTATATATTCAGTGTCTTTTCCAGCTATTGAAGCGTGAGCATTCCTTATATATTTGTGTGGCATTGAAAACCAGCGGATTGTAATCATATGACTATGTGTTTTTTTTACTGTGGGCTCTACCTGTCTGCGCAGAACATGATTGTAAATTTCTTATGGTGATTGGTTTTCAACCTCGGTAGTGTGTGCTGGAGGTTAACGTTTTATGGTCTAATTGCCGTCAAATTTAAAATCAATTCAAATCGTAAGTTGGACCATTAATGCGATGTGTAAATTGGTTTAATAACCAAAGTAGCGGTGGGTTGACACCAAGCTGACAGGTTGGTATATGATATGATTCTAAATCCAAGTTATTTGAGGGAAATTCCCAACGATGGGAGGGTACCAAAGACCAGGATTGTGTGTATTTTGAAGTCAACCCGAGTGTTGTATATTAAACTAGTGGATGTGCAACTGATATGATGAGCGCAGCTGTATGTTATTTGTTTTGAAGTCTACCCGCGTGATGTATATTAAACTAGTGGACGTGCAACTGATATGATGAGTGCAGCTGTATGTATAATTGTATAAGTGGCGTAGCGGAATAATGATGGAGTGTGGTCCAGAAGTTAATACATAATGGAGCTGAGCGCGTGGGTCAATTCGATTTTTTCCTTGAACGATGTTCTTTGTGGTTTGATGCTCAGGCAGTGCTGGTGATGTCATACGTCTGGTTCGATGTGCCAAAATTTGCAGGCCGAGAGGGATAAATTGTCCGTTATAGGTGGTCTCTAATAGCTGGTCGTTTTCCAGGGCAAAGGAATAACGATATTGTTAGTCTTGAGGCTGTGGGGTTACATGAGGAAGTTTGGTTGAGTGGAACAGTTATATGTGGAGATCTGTTTGGTTGAGTGGAACAGTTATATGTGGAGGTTTGATTCGCATAAGTGAAGTTAAGTCTGAAGAGCGGTTCTAGGCTCAATTTCTTCGTCTTCAGTTGGAAAAAAAACGGATAACGATATGACTGGTCCTCTTCAGAGAAAGCTTATCAGCGTGGAAGTCGATCCCCTTCGGCATATTCCATTTCAATAGGGTTGTGACCATCATCAGTTACATCCACAGAATATCAAGTTTGCATGAGATGCGTGCTTATGAGCAGAGTGTTTAAAAGATTCTGGGCTTGCGGGGATTGCCCTGCATCAGGTGGTATCAGAGCAGGAATAACTCTTTTTGAAGGTTCAAGTTTTTTTTTAAGTTAAGTTAATTGCATGCGATGTATAAATGTTAGATTTTTGGAACTGACGAATATTGTAGCAGAGAGTGCAGTGATCATGGCGTCCAACAAGGGATTCTAAGTGAACGTGGCAGAACCTAAAGATTCAACAGAGCTTGAATAAAGTTGAAGATGAGGGAAGCCTACAGGAGCAGTGGAGGATGCTCAAAAGGTTCCAGTAGAGGAACTATGATTACCAACAGGCCAGATCCGGAGGGAAGGATTGGTGAGGTAAGTGGCAGCAAAAGAGTTTGTTGTGGCAGAGGCTTCATGCAACTCATAGGTGAAGAAATTATGGCGAAGGAGATGACTACTAAAAGTCATAAAGGAGAGAGCAGAGGTTTAGAAAGAGGCCACAGAAGAAAGAAGGAGAAATATGCCAAGGCGAATGGCATAAGACAACAGTTGACTCAGGAAGAGTATGAGAAAGAGAAAGCTGAGATAGCAGTTCATCTTGAGCTATTGATGAAGTTGTTGCAGGAAAATGTGAAAGACTAGAGACATGGTTTACTGGTGAGGAAAAGAGTGAAGTGGCAGAGGCTACAACAGAAAAGGGATTTACAGATAAGCATGCAGTTAACAGGGGAGCTGAGGAAGCTGGAACAGATAATGGATGTACAGTTGAGACGGGAAGAACTTAGAACAGCTGAAATAATGGAGGAAGCAATCAAGACTGAAAAATCTTGTGATTTAAAAACTAATGAGTTGTGCATGTTTGCAGGTACAGAACAAGGAGATGAACAAACTGTAGAAATTGTTCAAGAAGAGTTGAATCTGAAGGTTGTTGATGCAGAAAAAGAAGGACCAGCTGATGATGAAGATGTAGAAAATCGTGTGAAGTTTCCAAGTTCTACTCCTAAGGAAGTTGTTGAATTGTACAGAAAACTAGATCTCGAGAGAAGAGAGTTGGAAAGACAGAGAACTTATGTGCAGCTAGTAAATGCAAATCAACATATTGATGTGCTGACAGAGAAAGTTGAGGAGACATCTGAACCAGAGGAAAAAGTTGCAGATGAAATTGCAGATGATGAGCCAAAGCATGTTGCAGAGGGACAAGAATTTTGGGAGGTAGCAACATCTATGGCGACAGCGGCAGCAACATCCATAGTGACAGCTAAGACAACAGTGATAACAGCAGAAGAGGCACTGATGCCTTATGATTTTTATTCTAACAATTGTTTTGTGAGTACAGGTCTAAATGAAGATACTGGAAAAATTATGTTGGACAAAGAAATTGAACTGATGAGGCAGATGATGATGGAGGAATCCCGGAAGAGACCAGCAGCAGTGAAACAAAGGAGAAGCAACAAGAGGAAGACAACAGAAGATTGCAAGAGTGTAGCTAGTGGAGCAAAGCAGCATAAGGTGTGGAGACCTGGAGAAGAACAACAGACAAAAGCAGCGGAAAATGGAAACTGGCAGCACAAGGTGTGGGATCCAGGCATACACAAATTCCAACACATGATCAGGGGATCATGATTAATTTTAAGGTTGGGTGTATGATGCAGGAGCATCAAGACCCTCTTCATTTGTAAATATGGAATAAAAAGGGTGGTGTGATAATTTTAAATATTTTGTTATTTTTAATAAAATAGGGAGTGTTTTTAGGCATAAAGCAGTGAATGTGGATCATTAGGAGATAAGGAAATCTTTTCTATTTTAGAACAGGAAAAAGATGGGAAAAAGCCTCAAGATGCTTTTTACCATGTGTATGCATTGCATGTAGACTTTTAGAGCTTTTAGTTGAGTGATTCTAGATCATGCTTAGTTTTATAAATTAGGAATCCTCAAAGACATTGAGGATCAGTGAGAGAGAGTGTGAGAGCTTTTCTAGTTGGGAGCCTTCGGGCAGTTTGTAAAGGGCCATCAATTCAAATTATCTGGCCAAGTCTGTAAGTAATTGTTTTATTTTAAATCATATATATATAGATTGGATTTTCTTATGAAATATATGACATTGTGTGTTAAGTGTGGCGCTGTTAAATTTTATTGGACATAATGACCTGGGCGCAAGATATATATTAAGTGTCTTTTCCAGCTATTGAAGCGTGAGCATTCCTTATATATTTGCGTGGCATTGAAAACCAGCGGATTGTAATCATATGACTGTGTGTTTTTTTTTACTGTGGGCTCTACCTGTCTACGCAGAACATGATTGTAAATTTCTTATGGTGATTGGTTTTCAACCTCGGCAGTGTGTGCTGGAGGTTAACGTTTTATGGTCTAATTGCCATCTAATTTAAAATCAATTCAAATCGTAAGTTGGATCATTAATGCACTGTGTAAATTGGTTTAATAACCAAAGTAGCGGTGGATTGACACCAAGCTGACAGGTTGGTATATGATATGATTCTAAATCCAAGTTATTTGAGGGAAATTCCCAACGATGGGAGGGTACCAAAGACCAAGATTGTGTGTATTTTGAAGTCAACCCGCGTGCTGTATATTAAACTAGTGGATGTGCAACTGATATGATGAGCGCAGTTGTATGTTATTTGTTTTGAAGTCTACCTGCGTGCTGTATATTAAACTAGTGGACGTGCAACTGATATGATGAGCGCAGCTGTATGTATAATTGTATAAGTGGCGCAGCGGAATAATGATGGAGTGCGGTCCAGAAGTTAATACATAATGGAGCTGTGCGCGTGGGTCAATTCGATTTTTTCCTTGAATGATGTTCTTTGTGGTTTGATGCTCAGGCAGTGCTGGTGATGTCATACGTCTGGTTCGATGTGCCAAACGTTGCAGGCTGAGAGGGATAAATTGTCCGTTATAGGTGGTCTCTGATAGCTGGTCGTTTTCTAGGGCAAAGGAATAACGATATTGCTAGTCTGGAGGCTGTGGGGTTACATGAGGAAGTTTGGTTGCGTGGAATAGTTATATGTGGAGATCTGTTTGGTTGAGTGGAATAGTTATATGTGGAGGTTTGATTCGCATAACTGAAGCTAAGTCTGAAGAGCGGTTCTAGGCTCAATTTCTTCGTCTTCAGTTGGAAAAAAAGCGGATAATGATATGACTGGTTCTCTTCAGAGAAAGCTTATCAGCATGGAAGTCGATCCCCTTCGACATAGTCCATTTCAATAGGGTTGTGACCATCATCATTTACATCCACGGAATATCAAGTTTGCATGAGATGCGTGCTTATGAGCAGAGTGTTTAAAAGATTCTGGGCTTGCGGGGATTGCCCTGCATCACATGTCAAGTTTCCAAGATTTAAAAATATATGAAAATTAACTAAATTATAAATTTATTTTAAATTATTATTATTATTAATTATAAAAAGAATTAATATGATATTGACTATGATGATGATTATCAATGTCGTGTAAGACCTATATGGTCTATAGGGCCTTAAGAAGGTAAGATATTAATTTGAATGATTTAACATTTTATTTCTATGATAGAAAAGAAGTGAGAGAAAGATTCCCACATCGTCATATTTGTGTTGTCTCAAAAGGTCAAGAAGGTTGGTAGTGTAACAAATATTTTGAAAATTAGATCAAGTATGAGATGGACAATCTAAGAGAAAGTGCTTTTCATCTTGAACCCTCTTAGGATTGCATAGGGGACAAATTATCTCATCCCAAGGCATTTTGGGAATTCACAAACGTCACGTTTCACTATGAAGCTCATAAGAATTAGTTTTTATATTGGAAATGTTCATTTTCTTCTTAACACTCTTCAAGATAGAAATATAATTTTGGTTTTCCAGATTGGGGTTGATCAACTCTTTATAATATCTTATTTTCCTTTTTTCCTCTAACTCTTTATCACCCCACAAATTATCCTTAAATTTGGAAGGAATAATATTTTTAATAGTAGCTATATTCTATAAGATAGTCACCTTCTTTATGTTGGGTATGTGTTACATTCTTTGCACTACTTATATGCACCACGAACAAAGGGGGGTTCTAGGAGGGGATGTTCAACCCCCACTGATTGGGGAGGTATGGAAAGGGGAAGGGTCCCCCTTGCATATGAAGTGGGGCAATGAGTCAAAAGAATTTTTTGAGTTATTTTTAGTGTCAATGTTTTGGCATTTTTCAGCGCATGGTTTTGTTGAAAATGTTTTTTGGCACATGTTGGATTTTCCCATGGCTTTGTAGATTCACATATAGAAAAATTGTTCGATTGGCCTTTGATATGCAATGGGATGTATGTTTTATTGTAAGAGACTTTACCAAAAATATAATGAGAAAAAGCTTACTGTTTTTTCTTAGTTTTGGGTTTCCAAAATAAAATATTTGTGTAAATTTGTGTGTGTTCCAATGTATATTTTATGTTTTTATTAAGAATACGTTTGGGGAGATTAATTGTACATGTTTAAAACCTACACTTTATTCCCCAATGGTCTAACTAAGATTGTGCATCATTATGCCACCCTCACTTGAGCCGAAGGTGGGGGTTTTGGTTAGATTTAGAAGAAAATTTAGGAAGTCTATTTGCATCCATGTTGTATAACTTATTATTATACATAAGGTGCCTAGTCATAGTCATGCTTTCAATAGGAAAAGTCCTTCTTTAATCAAGATGATAGGGTAGGGATTATTTCATTTAATGTTGAGATTGTATGTTATAAGTTACTTTTGGATTTGTTCAATCATTCACCACAAATCTCTCGATGTACTACAACCCTAAACCTAAAATCCATGTAAAACAACAAGAGTGATATGAGTCTCAAAGAAGAGATTTTTTATCCCAAATCCAAAGATTCATCGACTTATAATTTTTTTCAAGCACACATTAAGCTTTCCAACCTCTACTTATCCTTTTCACAATGTGATAATTCCTTTTTAGATTATGATGAATCTCAATTCTAAAATATTTATATGAAGGAATTCCCTTAAAAGAGTTGTTGTAATAAATGGAAGTATCAAAGGTCATTATTTTGTGGCTTGAATTATCATTTTGTAAATATTTTGGACAACATTATATACATTAATATATATAATATAGATAAAATAATATTATATATAGCTATGAAATACTTTCTACCATCTCATTTATATTGCTACTATAACTGGTTTTATTTTTTGAAAATTCAGATTCCTTTTTTTTCTTTTAGGAAAACTATTCAATCCTCCTTTACACATTATATAAGTAAATTATATTTTTCTTATTAAATTCTTTTCATAAAAAATATTTGTCACGTGTGTACTCTTGACAGAATTAAGGACTAAACTGCCATGGAACACTCTTACAAAATTAATCTTGCAAATTAGTCGTTAATAAGAATATATATAGATATTATTAAGATGAGGAGCATATGCTAATAGAAAATGTTTATCCATATTTATTAAAGACCATCATTCTATAAAAAAAATGTTCCCAGATATTACAAATATTATTTATATATAACATAAAAATTGTTTTGGGTTATTTAGAAAAGTTTTGGTTGATAAATCGGAGTATGTGGATCGGGGAGGTTTCACTTCTCCCATCATCTAGTTTTGCGGAAGATGAGATTCGCATCCACAATGAGTTGATCTCCTCAATCCATTTCCACATATTTATCCTAGTCATTTTTGTTCATGGTTATTCTTGGTTGTATGTGTTAAGAAACATGTTATAAGGATATTTATGCTAGTTTATGGATTTTCTAGTCTCTTCTTTTTTTTTTGTTCATTTCTCTATTTCTCTTTGAATAGGTGGTCTTCCCAATTTTCATGAGGAAGCTCATGCTTTTTCTTTAGCTAGTTAGATTTTTCTCGAGAAAGACAGATTTGCAAAAAGGGAAAACACCATCCATAACCTTGAATTGGAGCCTTTTTATGGTGAAAAATAATATCATTATTCTACTTGAATGAGTATTAGTGAATAAATTTGCATATATTTCACCAAATCTTAATTATGTCTTAGATTTTATTTCTAAAAATTGGGAAGATCATGATTTGATTTCTATGTTGTAAAGTTGAAAAGTATTTTAATTTTATTTTGAAAGAAAAGGGGATAGGGATATAATCCTAAAATTTGGGCCTTACTCCATGGACTTGTAAGGAATATTTCTCTCCCACTAGACTCTAGAATTCAACCCTAACACAGAAATTTCCTATGCCTGTGCTTGGATTAGATTGTCACATCTACCCCCAAAAAATTGGGGTAACGGTATTTTCAAAGCTATCAAAGAAAATTTAGGTTTGTTAGGAGCTTACAATACTAATATGGGGGTGAATCACTATTGTGTCATGGATCACCAAATTTAAACTTTTTTCCCTTATTTAACAGTGAACTCTACTATTCATTGGCCAGAAACATATCACAATGTGTTAGCAACAAACAACATATGCATAACCACAATCACATGAACAACATCTAAAAATCTATGCACATAAACATAACAATATCTAAACATCAATGCACATAAACATGAGTGGAGATACACACCAAAACATATCAACAGTGTGAACAAAGGATGTACTAAGGAAAACCTATGAGAAAAACAACCATCTGCTTTAGCTCTACATAATCACTTGCCACCACTCCCACAACCTTGCAGGCCTGGATGCCCCGATACCCAACAGTCTTTCTAGCCACCCCTAAATGGAAGCCACTACTCCCATGTTCTCAAGCCATAACCCTAAGGATGCCACTACACCCTAAATCAATAATCCACCACTTGCTAGCTAGCTACCACTCTCCCACTAATGGCCCCAACCTTCAAGCTCCTATGGACCATGTTTCACAATTTTCACAATGGATCCACACAACAAACTCAAAAAATCATGGGCCTAGTTTCATCACATTCTCACATTAAACCTTATCTAAACTATATTCTCATGAACAACTGAAAACATCACCTCTCTACTCACTCCACTCTCTACTCATATAATCAATGCTCTCAACCTCATAGTCAAATCCTCACACATACAACAGCAAGTCACTCAACAAACTATGCTCATAGAACCAACATATCAATCTCAACTCAAACTCTACTACTCAAATCAATAACAACTCAACAACATGCATCTCTCTTAATAACACAAGAGTAACAATACAAGGTTATACATCGTATGAGGATTACAACAATACATTGGTTCAAACTCAACGAAACATTGGACAACAACATATAGTTACTCTAAGAAATATACCAATAGCAGCACGCTCTCAAACCCTCACTAAACCAGCTACTCGAAGAAATACAATCACCTTATTGGAAGCAACCACACAATATAAGTCCCTACAACATATCGGATAATCTTTACAATAACAACAAAAATATTAGCATACATTCATAAACTATGCTACAAGAGTCTTCTGATCTATGCCCTCTTCCACTAAAGACAATGCTTCTTCCCACATTCAATCTGGCATCAATCCTCTATCATATCCAATGCACTGCAAACACTGGTGTATCTCTTGGTTCAAATTGAACTCTCTTTTATATTTGAACTATTTAACGCACTTCATATTTGAGTGTGTGCACTCTTCTGATCTATTCACACCTCGTCTAGCCATATTTCTATCACACTCTACAACAAGGCATATTATGTCATATGCACAGATGAAAGATATGCCCATTAAGATGAGCTTAAGTCGACTGCAAATTCCAAGAATATTCCAGGATCCGACGGACATGGGTGCGGTCAAAAAATTGACCACACCCATGTCTGTCAGATCCTGAAATATTCCGAGAATATGCAATCGACTTAAAGATGACCTGAACATTATATCATTGGTTCCAAAACACTTTCTTTCAACTTACACTAATGACTATTTAACAATGGTTCTAACCATGTAATTCAACCAAATCAACATCAATGACCAGATCCACGCATTACTAATTCATCCCGTCACTCCTAGGTGACTAAATCAACTCCACTAACTCCATAACAATGTAAATAATTGTGTTCACATCATGATTATGACCAAATCAATATGATTGTTGAAGAGCTAGATCAAATCGAACCTTCCAAGCTTTACCATGAGTGATTTCATTAGTTTAAGGCTTGTGGATTTCTTTTTGAATCATTGGCATTGAATGTCCACCACACAGAAAACTCCGTAGTCACAGCACTAAGCCGATTTGTGGTAAATTAGGTTTCTTTGATTTACGTGAAGATTGGGGCCGTTGGACCTAAAGCTCTATTTGCCCTAAATTAGGTTAATGTGAATTGTATAAATGTTATGCTAAAATATTTGTGTAACAACCTCAAAATTTTCATAGGTTTTCTGTTCGTTACGAGAATCTTTGACTTTGTTATGTTGTAATAGAAGTAGCTCCAATTTACAATGTGGTTTATATAATATCTGTCTATGAAGTCATCATAACCTTAGATTTTTATAGGTCAACGGTATCATACTTTTATTGGTTACTAGAATCTTGGACTTTGTTATGTTGTAATAGAAGTAGCTCCAAGTTACAATCTGGTTTATATAATATTTGTGTATGAGGTCATCATAACCTTAGGTTTTTATGGGTCGTTGGTATCAAACTTTTATTGGTTACTAGAATATTTGATTTTTGTTATTTGTAATAAAAGTAGCTTCCAGATTGCAATGTGGCGTAGTATAAAGGCTCATCAAGGCTCCACCAAAATATCAGTATGAGGTCATTATGATTTTAGTTTTTTTTAAAGTCATCACTAAAATCTTCGACCTTGTTATTTTGTAATCGAAATAGTCGTGGTTTTGGATAAAGGTTACATCAAATTTGTTTTGTATTTATTAATTGTGGTTTTATTTATTTATAGTTATTATTATAATTTTTGAATTTGTGATTTTGTAATTATGTTGATAAGTATGTTTATTTTGAAATAGAGTTTTTAGCATTTTGATTTAATTATCAATAATTATTAGGTGGATAATAGGGATTTAATTTCCATAGATATCCTTAATAGTATACCTAAATCAAAAGTTGAAATTTATTTGCAAAGTAGTTATACTATTTTTATCATTTTAATTAAATTCATTAAAAAATGACATATGAACAAGTGTCATATGAAATGAGTTATGTTTTTGGGCATGAGGTATTAATAATCTATGGTATCGTAACAAAGTCTATTTATATTAAGAAGTGAATTTCCATTATGAATTTATATAAAATTATTTTAATCATAATGATAATAATAATTATTGTTATTATTTTAAATAAAGTTATAATTTTAGCAACTTGAAAGAAGTGTTTTGATGTTTATTATGGATTGATGCCTATAAGTGTTTTTAATTTATTTTTAAAGTAGTTATGCTTTCTTTGTCATTTTAATTAAAGTTATTAATTAAAACAAATTCATATATGAACAAGTGTCATATGAAATTAATTATGGATTTTTGGCACGCTTTATTGATAAGCCATGGTATTGTAACAAATTCCATTTAGAGATCAAGAATCTCCATCATAAAATAGATGTGAATTTCCATTGTTAAAAATCTTGTTACATGCTTTTTTTAAATGTATATATGTTTAACTTATATATTAATTATTATTATCATTAATATTAATAACTAATAATTTACATACTTAGTTACTATTATTATTATTTATTATTATTGTGTAAGGTGAATTTGATTGATCAATAAGAAATGGAAAACATCATATACAATCATGACTCTTTTTTGGCACAGTGTGTCATATAGTGAGAGGAACATTGCTGAGATGTATGGGACTAAGAATAGTAACGGCAACATAGAGGAACAACAAAAAAAATTAGAAAGGTGAGTCACCCAAACTGGGGAAGGTCCTCGAAGTGACCTTTCCTTCCTTTCTTTTTCAAAACCTTGATCCATCCTTTTGAAGGTGGGTTTATCAAAGTGATCTCAAGATTATCAGTGTCTGCTAAAGGAGAATCCTTCTTAGATTCCGAAGAAGGAGACTCATGAGCTTGTTTCAATGCACCCAAAGAAGAAATATTATTTAATGTCTTTGTGCTTGTTCAAGGAAAATGGTCCACAACATGATCCTCAAGACATTTTCAAGGATATGGAGTCTGAACCTTGTCCACCAAATGCATTCCATCATGAGATAATTCATGATCATTGCCCAAAACATAGGAAGCCTCATCCTCCCTAAGGGGGTGGGCCATAAGGATTCTAAATTTTAGCTTTAGAATTTTGAATTTTCTACTTCTCGTGAGATTTGAACAGAGGGGAAAAGTTATTTAATTGGCTCGTTTGATGATAGAAGCGTGAAAAAAAATAACTATTCTCATAGTTCAGAGTGAGGGATTAATGAAAATAGCCTTATTTTAATTTGATTTGATCTAGAATCCCTTTACTCATATCAATTTCAACATAGATTGTGCCATAGGTGTAAATGCCAGACTACCCATGAGAAGTATCTGTTGCAAGAAAATGGCCGAGGGAGTTTCAAATTCCCTAAAAGACTGAATAGTGCCATAAGTGAGCACACATATTAGGAATCTAGACCCATATTGGCAACTTGATAATGATTGTTGTAGAATGGTTAAAATCTAGAAACTAAAGGGTTAGGAATAGGCCAACATTGCCCCATAAACAAGGCCCATTAGATAAAACTTTATGGTAGTCTTTTGATTCAGCAATGGAGAAGCCTTTGGAGAAGAAGATAACCCTTGCAACTCTTGCTCAACGAAAAATGGATCCATTGGTAAAGATCGACCGAGTGGGGCCATAAACCATTAAAATGACATATTAGAGTTGACTTTGCATATATCTGATGGAGGTTCTCAAGAAAAGGGAGAGAGATTTCTATGGAGGGAGCTTCCTCATATTTTGTGACCGGAAACAACCCAAGAGTTTCCTAGACTAAGATGCCTCTAGGGAGGATCAAACACGCACAACATATTTATAAGAAAAATCCTGAGATGAGGAAGGCTTGCCCACATCCCCCCCTTGTTAAAAAAGGGCCATAAAAATAGTGACATATTTACTAATATTATAGACTAAAGGATGGGAAGAATCATCCATCTTATTACCTTCAAAAAGTAGGTGTTGCATGACAAAGGGAATACCCACCTGAAGCTCCAGTGAAAGCTTGACGTCCCATACCAAATCTATGGAGCATACCCCAAGTAACAATGAATGCCAAGAGGGAATTTTGACAAGGATCTGAAAAGAAATTTAAGGAACTAGAGGCCAAGGGCATCGAATTGTGAAAGAGCATGGTGGCAAGATTTTGTCACTAACATAGCCACCACTTTCGCTCCTAATGTTGGCTCGACCTCCACCACCACCTCCACTATTACCTTATATGGAAGCTCCATCAATCCCTAACATCTAGGACCTTAGTTCTTTCACCATTCTCATGATCGACCGTGTACTGGATGACCTCTCCTCAACCAATGATCAAAACTCATTAGAATGAATCAAAATTTGATATACCAAGATGTCCTCACTACCATCATTAGGGGTTGTGAAACCATAACCTCTATTTGAATCAAACCCCATAACATTCCCTAATATCTTCCCTTGATAGAAGGAATCACTTTGTCGCCACCCTCTAACCCTATAGTCCACCTCACACATGACGTGATGGTTCATTGTTCACACTGATAATCCTAGGCTTCTCTCTATGCCATCATTGCCATGGCTCCGACCATACCACTTGGTAGGGTTTCTTTAATGAAATGGATGATCTTCTTAACTACCTAAGTTAAAGCTAATAGACAATAATAATAATAATAATAATAATATTAATAATAATAATAATTGTTATTTTAAATAAATGTACAATTTTAGCAACTTGAAATAAGTGTTTTGATGCTTATTATGGATTGTTGTCTATCCACATTTACAACTATTTATTTTATGGTTTCATCAAGTAATAGTATTTTGAGAATCAATATTTTAGTAAAAAATTTCAATATGCTAAAACAAACTTAGAAATTTAATTCTAACCAGTTTTCTATTTTTACGATATTATATAAATATATATATATATATATATATATATATATTTATATATATATATATATATAATAAATTATATAATAAATATATATAAATATATATTCTTATATATTGATATATATATATAATTAATAATATTATATATATAGTTAGTAAATGTCCATAGGCATCAATCCATAGGAAATATCAAAACAATTACTTCACGATATGTCTTATGCTACTAAAATTTAAAATATCACCAAACTAGATCCATCTTAACCCTGAATCTATCAAGCGCCGAGAGGGATCAAATCTCTTGAGATGCAACCCTCTTCTTTGAGTGAAAAAATTAAGGAAAGGTTTTCACCTCGAGAGAATTGATCCCTCTCATGCTTGATAGATCGAGGGTTAAGATGGATCTAGGCTAGTTATATAATACTATATAATATCTATATTTGTATCTATGTGTCTATTTATTATTTCCTCTCTCTATCGCACCCTTCAAACATACACACTCTCTCTCCATATCTATCTATCTCTGTATTCCTCCCTCTTCCTCTCCCTCTCTCTCTCTCTTTCCCTTCTCTCCATCTCTCTCTTCCACTTATCTCACTCATTCTCTCTCTTTTCCCTTCCACTCTCCTCTCTCCCTCACACACTCTCTCTCTCCTCTCTCTCTTCCCTCCCACTCTCCTCTCTCCCTTACTCTCTCTCCATCTCTCCCATGTCACTCCCTGTCTCTCCACCTTTCTCACTATATGTAATTTTTCTTCCTTCACTCTTTCTCTCCATCCAAATCCTCTCTCCCTCTCTCTCCCCTTCTCTCTCATCCTTCCTCTCTCCCATTTCTATCCCACCTCCCTCTCTCTCTTCGCCCAATCTCTTCTTCTCTCTCTGCCCCTCTCTCTCTCCTTCTCTCTCTTCCTTCCTCTCTCCCCTTTCTCTCCCACCTCCATCTGTCTCTTCCCCCAATCTCTTCTTCTCTCTCTCCAACTCTATCACTATCTCCCTCCCTCTATTTTCTCTCCCCCATCCATCTATGTGTCATTGTCTCTCTCTCTTCCCCTTCTATCCCTATCTCTATCCACTCCTCTTCTTTCTCATCCCTCCTCTCTTCTCTCCCTCACTATCTCTCCATCTCTCCCTTGTCACTCCCTATCTCTCTATATGTCTTTGATATTTCCTCCCTCTCTCTTCTCTATCTCCCCTCTTTTATCTCTTCCTTCCTCTCTCTCCCTTTCTCTCCTCCCATCACACACTCTCTCTCTTTCTCTCTCTCTCCCACCCCCACCTCTGTCACTATCTCCCTCCCACTCTCTCTCCACTCCCCCTCTCTCAAATTTGATCCCATTGTATCATGTTTAAGAAAGTGTCTAAATTAAAAAAAACTCAATTGGTTGTAAAATATTAAACCTATATTTTGGATCAATCATGTCAAAGAAAATGCAATAATGAAAAATTAAAAGAATCATGCAATATCTTTCCTCTATTATTGTTAGTCACTTTGCTTGGTCTCATCGCTTGGATCCTTAGTTAATATGGATCTATGTTTGCTCTTTATAATATTATTTACATTATATAATTTCACATCTTTATCTATAAACGTATTATCGTTTTAATTGTATTAAAACCTTGATTTTTTTTATGAGAATATTTTTAATAGTCATGAAGATAGAGGGCTTATATATATCTCAAAAGTAATTATAACATTTTTCCTAAATTGAGATTTTATTTTAAAAATGGTATAAAACTAAATTAAAATAAAATATTTTGATTGTGAAATAAGTTATGGTTTTTGGGCATGTGATATTGATTAGTCATGATTGGCCCATGGTATTGTAACAAACCCTATTTACAAGTTAATAATATCCATGGTGGATCTATGTTGGTTCTTTATAATATTATTTATATTATATGAATTTCACATCTTTATATAAACGTATTATCGTTTTAATTGTATTAAAACCTTGATTTTTTTTATGAGAATATTTTTAATAGTCATGAAGATAGAGGGCTTATATATATCTCAAAAGTAATTATAACATTTTTCCTAAATTGAGATTTTATTTTAAAAATGGTATAAAACTAAATTAAAATAAAATATTTTATAAAATATTTTGACTATGAAATAAGTTATGGTTTTTTGGCATGTGATATTGATTAGTCATTATTGTCCCATGGTATTTTAAGAAACCCTATTTACAAGTTAATAATATCCATGGTAAATTGGGGATGAATATCATGGATAAGAATCTTGTCATATTGTTATAAAATATTTTGACTGTGAAATAAGTTATGATTTTTTGGCATGTGGCATTAATAATTTTTGGGATGGGGTCCCATGGGTCAATTTTAGGGAAAATCCTAAAGTTTTATGTAAAGGAATGTAAAGTCTCTACAAATTGTGGTCGCGGAGCACGTAGATAGTAAAAGAGTCAAAAAGGGTTTTACCCTCTTTTATGTAATTTAAGTCAGACTTTTGAAGAACTACCCATGGTCCGTGAACCATGGGATTGTATAAATAGGTGCCTTAGAGAGTCTAAGGCAAGAGATAGAGTATGAATACAAATTTAATGGGTCAATAGAAGGAAGATTGTAGAATTCTTGGAGGAAAAGTCTCTACAGCTGTGTGCACAGAGGCCCAGAGTAGAGTCCGCAACTGAGTGTGCAGACCCCTGCAACTGAGTGCGTAGGGAAGCCTTGAGTCTGTAAGCTGAACTGAATATTAATAAAGAAGATTATTAAAAAAATTCCTATGTTTTACCTATGCACTTTATGTTGTGATGAATGATGAGTTTATAAAATAATGATGTATTAATGTGCAATTTTACTTAATCTATATTGTTATATGAACGCAATTAATGTTAAGGGTTTATGTGAAGATTATATCATTGTATGTTAGGGTTATCGACACTTAAACAGATCTGAGTAAATACAGGGCTAAGACTAATCTTTGATGCACGTAAGTAGTTGATTTACCTATTTAGGGTCCGCGAAAGCTAGTCATAGATCTTTGCGGAGGCCTCGAGGATGATTAAAGGAAGTTACATCAATAAGCTATAAAGGAATATCAATCTACGCGAAGGTAGATCTAGGGCACAAAACGACATCACGTTGATCTCTCGGTGCAGAATCTTGGTTCCAACATCCGCCCATACCGCTTCGAGTGAGAATTCAGTCCGTGCTCTACGAATTGATGCCAAAAGGACTAGTAGTGTAGGGATTTGTTTGGTGCAACTAACTTTGAACCTTGGTCAGGACCCTTTAAGCCAACAAATGGTTATGTTGCCAGGATCGAGATCTGCATAAAGAGATGTGTGATGTTGCATCACTGGAATATGACAAAGAAATAAATTGAGAAGTGGTTGGATAGAAAGATCCATGAATCCGTGGCACAAGAGAAAAATAATTTGTGCCTCACAAAAGAACAGTGGTTGGACAGGTATCTATACACAGAAATACATGAAATTTTCTTTTGCACCTTCTTGATCGAACTATACGAGTGGATTGCTAAATTGGAAAATGGCCAAGGAAGGTGGAGGCTTGACAGTCCAATAGTATGGACCCCGGAGCTAGTGTGAAGGTTGGAAGCTTCTGAAGATAAGATCACATGCACTATCGATCACTAGCTTGATTGAGTCACAGGATTATTTGCGACATAATTCGCAGTCGATACCTCAGTCAGCTAAAGTGAAGCAGAGTAGTGATTTTTCAAGGGACCACGAGGTAAGTATTTGAGATCTTTGAATACTTGGATTAAAATGATCTTGTGTGAAAAGTGGATTATGTCAGTGCATTGATGTTTGAAGTGGATGATTCTTTAGAAATCAAGAGAAAGCAGGTCCTGAATACATCCCATTGATAGAACCTCCTTCGAGTGATGATGAGGGAGTGGTATAGGCCTCACCACGAAGTGATGCACAATTGATAAAGTAGGGTTTTCCATGAATACCTCATCTACCCACACCACCTCCACCTTCACCTCCACAACATACACCTTCACCAACACCACCATCACCTCCACCACCGTTCAATATGTCAAATACCATGAAGTTTCCCGTTTTTAAGGGCTTGGGAAGTGAGGAACCAGACTAGTTTTTTTCGTTGTGAAGGTTGTATGGAGGGCACAAAATATTATAGATGATCATATAAAGAAGTTGCAGTTGGTTATTGCTCTATAAGATCACGCATTGACATGGTGCATTAAGTACTTCACCGATAACCGGCTGGCATCCTTAGCAGACACTCAGACTGCTCTAAACAAAGAATTTAGTAAGCCCAAGTCTAAATCGCAATCAGTCATTGGATCCAAGGAAATCATGATGAGGCTTGGCGAAATGCCCTAGGAATTAGATCAAAGATTGAAGTGCCAGATCTGCAAAGCTAACATGAATCTCACAGATAGTCAGCGCACAAATGGTTTGTAGCCTCACTCCTGCCCCACTTAAGGGTTTTTTTATCGCAATAAAAGATAAGGACCCAGGCGAAAGTCGTGGAAATTGCAATGAGATTACATGAAATGCCTATTCAGGACGCTGCTTTGGGCTTTCAACAAATTCACGCAAAATTGCAGAATCTTTGCTTGGAATTACAGAGCTTGAAAAAGGAAAAAGTGGCTCGACTAGAGGGGCGTGAAGAAGTTTTGTGCCTCAAATGTAAAAGAGAGGAGCATGTTAAAGATCACTACACTATCTTCACGAATTATATTACAGGAGGAGGGCCAATGCCTCTAAGGTAGGAGGCTGTCGTAGGACCAAGTACAGGGCCCGCATTGTGGTGCGTTATCTTTCAGGTAGCTGGAAAACATGTAACATGCAATTGTCACTTGTTGCAAAAATTTGTACAGACATCGCAACAATTATTTTGCAATTTCTATAAATCGGTGGGCCACAATGAGCATAACTGCCATAGCTATGAATTGATGATGGAAAGAACACTCGTGTATTAAATGCAAATAGAAACTTGGCTTCTGAATCAAGGCACTAGGGGAGCACGCGGAGGATACCAAGGGTGTAAATGAGGTCAAGGAGGGGGAGGACCTGGTAGAGGTCGGGGACAAGTTATTTTCTATAATTGCGGAGTGCGAGGACACTACGGGTGGGAGTTTACAAACCATACATGCCCGACATGCTAGTATTGTACTCATTTTAACCATGCGATAGAAGAATGCCTTATATTGATAGCTAAGATGTAGGAGAAGAAGGAACAGCCTCAAAAACCTACCCAAAATCTATAGATGATGAGGGTCGAGCCCCACGAGGAGGATCCCAATGTAAATATTGTGTTGCGAAGCAGAATGATGACTGTTGATGATAAAGGGAAATTGCTTGACAAAAGTGGATGGATTAGTAGTGCTCCGGAAAAAGAAGTTGGGTTTGACTTGGAGTGGGTGAAGGAAACATTCATGGAAGCAAAGAAAAGCTTCGATGAGGCCTCTACCTCAAGAAGTCAAGACAATCTATCTGAAGAGGTTGACTCCTCCATGCTTACCACTTTCTTTGAGACTCGTGTGAAGCTATTGTGTGATAGTGAGGCTATGAAAGGGACACAAGAACTGATAAATAAGTGTGTTGATAAGGAAGATGCTCCTGAAGGACACCGCATAGTCAGAAAAATAGGAAAACACAAGATAAGAAGAGGGTGCGAGATGAGACTCACCGCGCAAATAGGAGACTATGAGATGGACCAAGTTATTTTGGATCTAGGGTCAGATGCAAATGTTTTACCTAAACAAACATGGGAAAGAATGGGGAGACCCATGCTGCAGTGGTCTCTGATTCAATTGAGAATGGAAAACCAATAGAATATTATCCCTATGGGGTGACTTCATCGAGTGATCGTAGATATCGAAGGAGTAAGCGTGCTGGATAATTTTAAAGTGATAGAGATTGTTGATGATAGCAATCCATACCTTGCACTCCTGGGAATTGATTGGGCTATTGACATGAATGGGGTAATCAATTTGAAGAAGCGAACAATGTCATTTGAAAGAAATAAACTCTGCATTGTAGCACCATTGGACCCTGCAGAAGGTCCACGCTATACTAAACCAGTCCGCGATTATGAGGAAAGAGATGATGATTTGGACTAGATCTATAAAATAATAGCCCGAGATTTAGGCTGGGTTAATCCGATAGCAGATGGATGAATTGCATGGAACCGTGAAAGTTCCTGTACATCATACTCAGATGAGGAATTGGAGCATTGGCATAATAGGTTGCACGAAGTATCTACGCTAAGCTACAAAATGATGACTATGTCGTTGCATTGTGTATCATCGAAGGTAAGAAATTCACCTTATTATGATGGTCTTACTGATGTAGATAAGTTTTTGGATGCATTTGAAAGAGAAGTACCTTAGAAACATCGTTTCCAAGCACTAGATTTGGTGTTGCACGCTGCACCTGCACAGTGGTGGGGTACGCATAAGGACAATTTTGAATAATTGCATGAGTATCAAAGAATGATGAGATTGTGGTTTGGTTTCCAAAAATTTCAGCTAACTGAGAAATATGTTGGGAGAAAATATCTACGCCACCATTTAGCAAAGTGGACTAAGGTTTATGGAATGAAGCTGCAACTAGAATGGGTGCATTTATTCTGCCACACTCTAGATATAATCCCTATGAACTGGTATTTAGAGGCGAAGCTCTGCCACTGCACCGCAGAATGGGATATCTTCAGAAAAGGATTCATGAGGACCTTCAACTTTGAAGATGGGTTTGAAAGCATTGATGGGGCGCCGCAGGAGGTTAAGGCAGTGATCTCCTGAATACCGCAGGATCCTTTGGAATTAATTAGACCATATTATAGCACCTAGCTACGCCATATGCTGGAATGCTGAAGGAGACGATGAGGGTCCAAGGAATATTAAAATTCCAGAAACAGAAGGCCACCACAAGGTAGAGGGACCACAGATAGAGAATCCAGACATCACTGCGCCATTGAAAACTAGGCAAGTAAATATTAGCACAGAGGTTGAGACGAAGTTTGTAAAGATTAGGGATTACTATGATGATGCTACAGTAGATAAGATCACTGAGTTGCTTCGTGAATATTAGGATTGGTTCCCTATAAAATTTTCGGACTTGAAAGGCATCATAGACGATTTAGGTGTCATGAAAATAACTCTAAAATCAAATGCAAATCCAGCAGAGGCCATATTGGCTTAATACCAAATACAAGGAAACATTCCCCTTAGAGTTGAATAAGATGCTTGAGGCATTCATTATTGAACCCGTGGAGGAATCTGATTGGGTGAGCCCAATGGTAGTCCACAAAAAGAAGTAGAAAGGAGAAATAAGGATCTGCGTAGACCTTAGGAATATTAACAATGCCTGTGTTCATGATCCTTTTCCAACATCGTTCATAGACGAAGTACTGGATAATTTTGGAGGGGAGGAGGCCTACTCATTCACTGATGGGTTCTCTAGATACCATCGGATTAAGACCATGCCAGAAGATAGGAATAAGACCACCTATGCTACAGAGTGTGGATGTTTCTAATATACAATGATGCCTTTTGGACTTAAGAATGCACTGACGATATTTTCATGCGTAGTCATCGTGGTGTTCAGAGAATTTATTCACAAGTTCTTGGAGGTATATTTTGATTATTGGACAGTGTTTGGGCTAGTAAAGCACCATGTATCTAGTTTTCACTTGATGTTGGATACATACTAAAGGTATCAAATTTCGTTGAACCTAAAGAAATGCTTGTTCTGCGCCCCTTTCTGAATCTTGTTGGGTCATGTGGTGTGCAAGAAAAGATTAATGGTGGACCCTACTAAGACCGTTGTCATAATTAATTTGGAGGTGCTAAGAAGTGTCAAATAGCTGTGCGCAACACTGGGTCATATTGGATACTATCGGGAGTACATCAAGAGTTATGCTCAGATTAACGTGCCCATGGAACAGTTGCTAAAGAAGGATGCTACATTATTTTGGAATGAAGAATTTCAACACAGTCTTGATGTATTGAAAGAAAAGATGGTCACCACACCGATCCTAGTATTCCTGGATTGGAAGAAGGAATTCCATGTGCATGTTGATGCCTAGTGTATTACACTAGGAGCAGTACTAACACAGGCCGGTGATGGGGAGATGGATCATCCTATAGCGTT